>CAEGAG010264163.1:0-13008 GCA_903067065.1 Brachyrhaphis terrabensis | reverse complement strand
TAGCATTCATCTTCGTCTTCGAACGTTAATTAATGTCTTTAACTAAAGCATGAATGTGACCAGATCTATATTTAATTTCATATTTCTTCCTGAATAGTTTTTATACTTAGCTTTTTTCTATCTATTTGATTTCCTTTCGTACGTTTCTGTCCCGAATTTCATTCTTACTAGTATTAAAAAGTCTTCAATTTGAGTTGGTGAAACCTGCAGAAACCCTGACATACATTAAATAAAAGGAAGATTTTTAACCGTAGTACAACCACGGTGTCAATGATCTGTTACTCTGGAGTTCAACTCCAGAGTTGGTGTTCATTTTTACCTATTACCTTCTGTGTCTCTTTAATTCCTGGGTTATGGAGAAGCAAACACCAACTACAGCTTCTCACTGTAACACAGTACGACCACGAGAAGGATTCTCATTACAAATTAGATGAGTGGTTTGCTATTAGATCTCCATTAGCCTCCTACTATTCCCAGAGTATGAACATTACAAAAGAATGAATGATGTCAGCTAAGAAAGTTTAGGATGTTTGACGTTCTCTCATTGCTGGGAAGGTAAAAATGAGAGAACGGATAAAACTTGGTACCTAACCATAAAAATAACGAGGATCTTAGAAATCCTGCATGTCGGGAAGCAAAGCATCTGTCTTCAGCTAGCTACACTGATCAGCTTTGTCACGACAGAACTTGGTATTAATTAGGAGTTTTTAAGTTGAACTGCTGAGCTATGAATGTTCTCAGCAAAGATGAAAATGCAACACAGCTGTCTAGACAGCAGACTGTGCAGCAGCATGGCTTTTTAGAGGATGGCTTGTCTTCATTTCTCTTTCAAGCCCCAGCTGCGAAGCAGATATCTGCCCAGCAGTCATCATCGTCAGAAGATCTTCTTTCTTATGTAGAACGATGGTCCTTATTTTTGCAGTGTTTTTTTTTTTTTAAAGTATTTCCACATCTTTTCGCATTAAAACCTCAAACTTTAATGTATTTTGTTGCAGTTTTAATCCCAGTGATGCCCTGAAATAAACCCCAGAGTAACCAATTGTGTTCAGAGCTCAGCCAATAAGTAAATAATCCAACTGTGTCTGATTTTATCTCGACATAAATGCAGCTGTTCTCTGATGGTCAGAGAACATTAAGAAACTTTACACAAGTTTAAGTTATGAAACAATATCCTTTGACCTTTGACACTCATCAACCCATCATCCACTAGTGGAAATGGTTTGCTATGAATGCAAACCTAACCAAACATGGCCATTAAGCCTGTCACAATATGCCACATGATATTAATAATAAATAAATTAATGGCATGATAAATTAAAATATGCTCAATAATTTTCATTTGCATGATTGTTGTTTTTTTTCTTTTCTCTCTTTCTACCAGAAATTGGTTGATTAAAGTCTTCAGTTTTGTGTTTTTGTCTCAAGTAGGTTGTTTTTTTTGGGGGGGCCTTTAAGGACAGTAGTTTTGTCCACAGAGACTTCATAATTCATTTTATTTGTTGCTCTGCTTATTTATTTTGGATATTTAAAATATCCAAAATTACCAGTTACCGTGCTAAATGTTCATTAGAAATGAAAGTTTATTGATTTCTGAAGGAGTGTATTTGCATTATTATACCATTACCATTATATTACTGAACAATGGTCTCAAAACAACAATATATTCCTTGATCACTAAGCATGTTAGAAAGACTAACATTTGACTAAATCTAAATCTAATTAATTAAACCAACTAACTGTAATTAAGAATCTGGGGCAAGACATCAAAATGAATAATTTTTTATGGAGATGACCTGAGCTTTCACTATTTTTCCAAGAAAAATGGGTGAATATTTCAGTCACTTCTTGTGTGAAGACGTATACCAAAAGATTTAATGCTATAATTAAAACTAAATATTGATGGAGTATAAATAAAAATATTTTCCAGATTTCGGTTAAAGAAAATATGATACATTTCCTTTGCAGTTATGCACTGCTTTGTTTTGGTCATTGAGGTTTGTGTTTATAATGCAACAACATCCAAAAAAAAGTTCAAGGACCAAGAAGTCTGTTGTTCTTCGGGAAAATAAAAAATTCTATGTAAATTAATATATATGCAGGAGAAAAAAATCAATTTCTTCAACATTTTAAACAAACTAACCCCGCACAATAAAAGACAGATTGTTTTTTGTTCAAACCCTCTTAAGGTTTGTTACACGAATCGACTCCGTCTGCAGTTCTTACATTTTTCAGCTCACTGCTTAGTTTGACATTTAGCACAAGTAAACAGTTTTGCATCCTGCTATTTTTCCTCCATAACAGTTGTGCTTTGTAAGTTGTTTTCCATTAAGAGGAAATGGAGACCAGACAGTGGTGTCACTTTGTACGTTTCCAACATCTGGCTTCCATAACAGCCAGATATGGAAGCTGCTCTTCATTCCAGCAGCCGCTATGCGCACAGCGGTGTTTGTGTGTGACCGTCTTCTCACCTGTCCTTTAGCTCAGCTCAACCCCATGTCGCACACCCAGCACTGTGTGACCAGCATGGGCGCTCCTTCCTGGAGCTGCTCCGGCCTGGAGGGGGGTGAAGCCGACGGCAGCGCGGAGGAGACCCCGGACGGAGGCGAGGGCATCCAGGGAGAAGGCGGGCTGAGCTTCCTGCTCAAACAGGAAGACACAGAGGCGCAGGACGCCTACATCCTCCTGTACAGTCGCCTGGATGTTGCAGTGAGGGAGATGAAGCAATATGTTGCTCAAATAGATGTGTAAGTATAAGAACCTGAAATAGTTCTTAAAAACTCTCTTCAGCATTGTTTTGTCAGATGCTTTCATTTAGCAGGATTCCTGGGACTCTGGAAAAGTATACGGAAAGCAAATAAGAGAGGAAAAATATTGCAATTTTTCAGACTTTATCATCTCACCCATTGTCTGAAAATTGTTTGTGCTTCATTTTGTTCTTGCTCTTTTCCTTGTGTCCTTCCTCAACTCTTTCCTGCATTCCTTGTGTACTTTATTGGGTCCTTCTTCCAGTTCTTGCCTGCTTGTGTTTATCCTTTCTGCCTTTCTTCCTTCTTGGTTGTTTTCTTTCTTCTTCTCTGTGTTGTGTTTATCTGTTTCCTGACCTCTGTCTTTCCTTCCTCCTCCTGTCTTTCTTTCTTTCTTTCTTACCTCACTGTGCCCTTCTAGTCTTGCACCGTTGTGTCCTACATTTTTTCTTTTCTTTTCTTTTCCTTTCCTTTCCTGTCCTTTCCTTCCCTTCCCTGTTCTTTCCTTTCTCCTTTTTCCAGCTTTCTGGAAATAAGGATGAAATTGATCAATAAGTACTCATATAATATTTGGATAAATGTCCATTAGCCAGTTTCTGGGGAATCACATTTTTCTAGCTACCAACAAACTTCTGGGAGAATTTCTGCTGAAAAATTGAAGAATCTTCTTTGTAGATTTAAATAATTTCATTTATATGGTTTAAGACTGTCCTACAAGCTTAACCTTCCCAAACCAGCTTTGGGACTTTTGTCTAGTAGGAACAGCAGATTCCAGTTTCCACCGTCTGACCAAAAGTGTCTCCCTGAGATGAAAGGAAATTGGCTCAGATGTTTAGAAATGACTAAAACCAAAAGTCCCACAAAGGCCCCAGCTTGTCATTAAGTGGAAGCTGCTGCATCTCAGTTTAAAGAAGTTTAACACCAGGAACCAAGCACTGCTCTTAAGCTGCACCTTTAGGGGTAGCTGCCATATTCTGTCTAGTTTATATAATTTGCATCAACATTGTTAGGTCCTTTTTCTTCCTTTGCTCTTTCCTTTGGTTTGTTATTTTGTTTGTATTTCCTTTTAATTAATGTAAAGCAATTTGTATGGCCTTGTTGCTGAAGATGTGTCATATAAATAAATGTACCTTATCCATAGGTCTGACCAAAGATTTAGCTGTTTGACTTCAGTGGTTAGATGTGTGTTTAAAAGAGGCTCAAAGTTAGAACACAATTTTACAAAGTGAGTGGCATAATGAGGATGCAGGAGGTCATCCATGTTTAGCTGATGAAATGTAGACAGTTTCTCTACAAATGGGTGTTCCAACACCAAAATAATCATAAACAGATAATAAATAGTTAAAGCAGGGTAACATTAAACTCAACCTCACCAACATCCACATTCTGTCAGCTGAAACGTTGAGCCAAATTAAGTTTATTTATATCCACGATCAATTTTAAACTTTACACTAATTTTATGTTTTTTGAAAATCATTAAAGTTGTTTATTGTACTATCATTCTACTCTGAAAAAGGAACCTTCTGACTGGAACGTAAAGCAAAAAAAATCGAGTGTAAAATAATTTTTGTTGTATTTCGTCGTAAAATCTTCTATCATCTTGTTGCTCCTTTCAAGTATTTCCATTCCTCTGTTCTAGTTGTGAGCTGTGCATCATCATCATCACCTGTTGGGTCACAGTTTACTGTCTGTCTGCAAAGAAACTAACCCATGCTGTTATCCGCGGCCGGCCCGTGTTTCTGTCTGCCCTTTGCCTTGTTTAAAGCCCTTGGTTTACAGAAGGGACATTCTTCAGCCCCAAAACATTTCTGGAGCAGACTCAGAACAGGAACAGGGAGTGAGTCCAGGATAACATCCAGAGAAAGAGACGCACATTGTGTGTTTATGCAGAGGAAGGGGTGTGAAAGCGTGAATGAATAGATGTGTCTGTTTCACTTTGGAGTGTTTATTTAAACATAAATATCAGCACATTGCTCTGGTTTGGTACTAAGAATACCTTAGGCAAAATGGTAATCATGTTACAAAAAACAAAACGTTCCTCGTTGTTCTTGGTTCCACAGCCTCCTGTCGTCGATCACTGAACCCACCCAGCTGGATGGTGAGGGCGGGGAGCCCCCTGCTGACGAGTCGGGTCAGCCTTTGGCCCCCTGTGAAGACGGCTGTGAGCAGGACAAAGCAGAGCCAGGCGGCATTAAAAAGGTTTGCTTCAAGGTGAACGAGGAGGACCAGGAGGACTCTGGGCATGACACCATGAGCTACAGGGACTCCTACAGGTGAGCTTCCTCTGTTCCCACCTAAAACTCATCAGTGCTTTTAACTAGGTCACCATAAATCCTAGAAATGATAGCCTGTTGATGAAAAATGGAGTTTATATTGTTAACACCTCTTTTTTTTTCTGGAGCTACTACATCCATAAAACATAAACAACATTCAGACAACCTTTTTTCTGAGTTTTAATGCTTCTCATTTCCCCCCCTTGCAGGCTACAATTAGTCCCAGATGTTGGCATTCTGACTGGGAGCTAAAAATGACTTCAAAATGATTTGGTCAGGGCTGCTTATGTCATTTTGCTTGTTGTGAGTTAATTCAGCGCTCTGTGTGCGTGCGTAGTGCACTGGGCCGAGCTCCACCAAGCCCCACCTTCCACACCACCCACTAAGATGTAGTTATTGGTTGTTGGTGTGGTGGCTGCTGTGTAATACAGCCAAACTGTTCAGGGTGCGGCCCCCTCACCAGCTCTGTCATTAGAGCCAGGCCCGCCACGTGAAACGCAGCCACCTCATCGTAATAAAATGCAAAGGAAAACGTAGCTGCTCTGGGGAGCGCGATATGCACGAGCTCACACACACGCGCGCACACAGAAGGTGTGTAAGGACAGAAAGGTAGCAGTAAAGTAAGACTCAGTAAAAGGGAATCAATTAAATGAAATACACATAAATGTGCTGCTGTGTTCAGAAGAGGCGATTAGTGGCAGACCACAAAATACTCAAATGCAAACTAAAGACTCTCAGGTTTGATGCTGCTGTCCCTTTCCAAAATCACTGCTTCCAGTAGCAGGACTTTGTGGCAGACATTTAATTATACACACTTTTTTCAAAGGGATGGGCAAAGAAAACGACATGTAGATTAGGCCTGTCATAATAAACAATAAATCAATTGATCACAGAGTAAAACTATTTTCTCTTTCTCTCTTTCTACCAAAAACTGGATAATGAATGTTTTCAGTCTCCTGCTTTTGTCTCAACTAGACATTTTTTGAAGCACAATTTTGTTTACACAGACTTCATAATTAATAGTTTCTTTTAATTTATTTTAGGTATTTAACACATCTTCCAGATTTATTGTTAAATGTTTATTATATATTAAAGTTTATTGATATTTGACAACGTGATCTTGCATTATTATCCCATCATTATATTACTTGAAAATGGTCATAAAGCAACAATATTATTGTTTATCGCACTTACGTCTGGGGCAATTTATCGTCCAGAAAAAATTTATTGTGACAGGCCAAATTTATGTGAAGTTTTCTGCAGAATCTTAAAAAGACAAATAAAAGATGTAACTCAGAGCTACTAGTGACAGCCTTTTGTGATGGCCTTTCTGTAGAGAAGTCTGTCTGGATGTGCAGCCATAGCTAAGAGTGGTGTGATGGTGATGCGCTTCGGTGACACAGAAGAGTTGAGAAACCCCGATTCATGCGAGCAGGAGAAAGTGTTTTTATTCCAAACTCTGCATCCAGTTGTGACAGATTACAGTTCAGAGTGTCTGAGGTGATTAATTCTCCTTAAATACTTTAAATGCCAAACAGGATGTAATTCAGTTAGAATTTACTGCATATCCTTCTTCAGGTTGTTGAAATACATTTATTGATGATGCGTCAGCCTTGGAAATGTAATTGACTTCAGTGAGTTTGTGGCATTTTATGAGCATTTTATCTTGGAAGAAAACAACACATGATGCAACAAATCCAGTCTGTAAGATAAACAGAGGAGTAATGTAAAAGTGAAGCCGTTGCTCATTTTGTGTTGTATTCTAACGGTTTTGGATCTGCAGATAAATGAATCTGTGTATAGTCTATCTGAGCTGTGAGCAGTTCTGTTTGTTTTGGGTTTACGTTCCAGGCAAACCTGCGACTAGAAACTGTAATTATCTCAGCGGCGCTCACACGTTTGGCTGCAGCTTTCTGAGGCTAAATTAGGAAAATTGCTTTGTGTGTGTTTCAGACTGTCACACACAGGAAGTGTCTGTGTGTGAGTGCGCCACCCCAATACACTCCAAGTGCACATCCACATATCCAGATGGGGGACTCAACCAACTCTCCCCTGAGTTTTATTGCTTCTGCGGTACCACTAGGCAACCAGCACAAATACACACTCTCAGACACACATAAACCTCAGAATAACAAGGCAGGTGAATTCCAGACCCAGCTCCTCCGTTTTCTTTTTTCATCCAACCCAGCCTGATGCCATAGGAATACAAAGCCACAGTTGTCATTTTTGGACCTCATAATCGCTGGTCGGCCTTTTGTCCTGGTAACACAGGCTGTGAATCACTCAGAGCTCCTTTAAGGGGATTTCAGGAGTGTTCGCTTAACTCTGTGCATAATTTGAGTCGCATAAATCCTCCACACACTCCCAGACATCATGTTGAATCATGTAATGTACGACCATCAATGCCTTATTTTACAGAACTGTCTTGGGAAGGTAAGAATTGTGTGAGCAGAGCACAGGGTGTCCACACATCATTAAAAAGTCTTGAGTTCATGTATCTAAACTGAAGGCCTTAAGCTGTCTTAAATTCCTTTAAAACAAATAAAAGATGGTCTTAGATATGCTAATCGAAGGACTGTTTAGTCTTATAGTTTTTCTTGTAGGACGTTCTGTTACTCAAGGTGGTCTGAAACTAGCTGCTAATATACCTTGGCTAGCCAGTTAGCTATTTTTTGCACCTATCATGGTGCGAACGTGTCACTAGCTGGTTGTTTTTACCACTGGCCCACTTCTGTTGCCAACCAGAACGAGCCAGTAGAATCCCCTAATCATCCCCTTTATTTACAGAGTTTTTCGGTCTTAAATTTCATTCAACCTGGCATTAAAAAGCTCTTAAAAAGTCTTAAATTTGACTTGCTGAAACCTGTATGAGGTAGCTTTAAAGAAACCAGTTTATGTAAACTGTAAAAGCAGGAATGTATTCTTAGTAAAACTTTTATGGATGCTTCTATGTGTGAATCTAAAAAAAAATTTAGCATTTAATTATGCTTGGTCTCACCCTCTGTAAATCAAAAACAGTCACATACAATCAGCGGGATGCATGATTATGAAACGCCACCGTATAAATCCTCTGTGATTTAAGAGTGCTACTTTATAACACACACTTACACGGTCATCTTGTGCTTTTTTGCATCTTTGCAGTGAATGCAACAGCAACCGGGACTCAGTTCTGTCCTACACCAGTGTGCGAAGCAACAGTTCTTACCTGGGGAGTGATGAGATGGGATCAGGTAACGGACAAGATTGAATCAGTCACAAATATTCTGCTGTGTTTGGATTTCTGGTTAAGTAATTTTTATCATGATAACTGGATGACAGAACAAAACAAATTTTCACATTCTGGTGAAAGTCAATATTTTGTGGAAATTCCTCAGATTTGTTTCTTGTTTCCTGTTTATACAAACTTTAGATGCTAAGGGTGAATAATCAGATTCATCAGAAACTTTTTATTTGTTTCCTTGATTCTTTGTTCTAAATGTGCTTTCATTGAAGAATGCAACATAAAAAATGCTTAGCCTTTGTTTCTTCTTTCCCGTTCTGAACCTTTTCTTTAACATTTTGTTGGGTCCAAAAGGAGACGAGCTGCCCTGTGACATGAGGATTCCCTCTGACAAGCAGGACAAGCTACATGGCTGCCTGGAGCACCTGTTCAACCAGGTGAGTTCCAGTCTGTGCATTATATTTCATAGATTTACGTTGACATTCAAATCAGAATCCAATCAACATGTGACAATCTAAAAATAATTCAATTTTTAATACTTTTACATCTTTTCAGTTGGACTTTTGGAAACAAACCAACCTATTTACATACTTATTTCTTCTACTATTCATAATAATAATAATATTTCGAGTGACATTGAGATTGAGCAGCTGCACTTCATTGGCTGAATGTTTAAATGGTGCTAACCTTTAAACATTTTTTTACACTTGTGCATATGTATTAATTGGTTTTATTTTGTAACCAGGTTGCTGTGTATTGCAGACTTCTGCCCAGGTCCCTCTTGAAAATGAGATCCAAATCTCAACGGGGTCTACCTGGTTAAATAAAGAAAATTATGCAGAATTAAAAAGAAACAAAACATTATCTCGGACTTCTTCGCGAGCAGTGGAGAAAAATCCGAAAAGTTGCACAATGTCGGGTCTAACTTAATTTTTTTCCAAACACCGGCTGATACTGATGATCTCTGGATAGCTGCACGTATAGGAGTCAAACTATTACACTGACCAGAATGGTGCTTTTGGAACATCACAAACCAAACTTATTATGAACGAATCCTGTTTGGTTACAGTTGAATTCAGCGCTGCCACCTGCTGCTCCTCCGCCCCGATGCGCAGCAGGAAGCTCTGCTGACTTGGCAGCGGCTCTCTAACTGGATGAACCAACATGCAGATGGCGGCAAAGATCGCCTCTATCAGATCCTCAGAGTGAATCTTTTATAAGAGTATAAAGCTGCCAGGTTAGAAGCTTCAATACGCAGGGTGACGCTGATCAGTTGGATGAATAAAATATCCCAGATTATGCCACATTGTCTCAAATTACTCCGGTAGTCTTTTTTAAAGAATATTTTTGGCATTAGTCGCCTTTATTTGACAGCAATCCGACAGGAAGGGGGCAAGGAGAGGGTAGCGGGGAAGAGAGGCATGGGCCCAGCGAACCGACGACGGGAGTCAGTCTCCAGACTACAGCGGTCTACAGTCTCTATGCAGGGCACCGCGCTAACTACTGCACCAAGCAGGATCCTTATTCCAGTAGACCTTGCTAAAATTTTCGATTTAAATTATTTACATTTTTATACAATTTGAGCTGTCTGACGAACTCATCTAGTTTACTTTCTTTCATTTTCTTGGGAAAATCTGTTTTGTCACATGATCGTGACTTGTCGACTGGCCCCATAAAAAATTGTTGCAGAGTAAAGAATCGACTAGTGTACTGGTCGAGTAGTTGGTGCAACCCCTGATCCGTTGAACTTTTTGCAGGTGGAATCGATCAACTGTCTCCTTAAAGGATCTGTGATGACGAAGGCCTGTGAGGAGATCAAGCACTTTTACTCAGACCACGGTCAGCCAGGTACGTATCCACCCTGTGACAGAGGAAATCACATGCTGCTTCTTCCTTTAATTCGTTTTTTCCTTTGAATAGAGTTCCGCCAGACTGAAGACTGGACCGCCCGCAGTCGCTATGTCATCCACAAGAACATCCAGGAGGATCCCTGGAACCTGCCCCACTCCATCAAAAACCTGGTGGAGAGCCTGCAGAGATTCGTGGACGGTGAGCAGAAGATGAGCTGCTGCTCTCATGTTCCCTCAGACTGTCAGCTGCTTCATCTCACTTTCATTCTGCTCCCACAGACGGGAAGAACCAGCTTCTCCTGGCTCTGCTCAAATGCACAGGTTAGAGCAAAAACACATTCAGAACCATACTTCTATAGATCTGAAAAATTAGAGTGCACACGCCATGTGGCATTAAAGGTTACAGTCCAGCTTCATTTTATTGTTGCTTCCATATCCAGACACATCTCTGCAGCTGCGGCGTGATGTGATCTTCTGCCAGGCGGCAGCCGGTGCCCTCTGCACGCTGGCGGAGCAGCTGCTGACGGCGTTACGCTCACGCTTCAACAACGCTGGAGAGTACCAGGAGGACAGCAAGGAGACCAGCCGCAAGTGGCTGGAGCAGATATCTGTTATTGGCGTTCTGCTGCACTTCCAGTCCACACTGGCTCCATACCTAGTGAGTCCAGACATTCATATTTTTGTTCCAGAAACCACCAACTCAGGGCCAGATGTTACAAAGGTCTCATTCTTCTAAATATGGCCCTGCACAATCCCAATGAATTTTTCTAGATTAACAGAAAGTGGTGCATTATTGAGAAGAGAAATTAAAATGATACAAATCCTCAAATTATTTATCAAATCTAACTATGTGAATACTTTTAAAAGGCCTTCAGTTTTCTTTTTGACTCAGATGTTCTGGATGGGTCGGGTTTTGACTAGTCCTGTTGAACTTCAGAGCTTTCATTCTGTCTGTCCTGTGGCAGAAAGCGGAACGCACCATGCTGGAGGACACCAAGGCAGCGCTGCTGGACTTGGACAAAGTCAGCGTGTACTTCAGGCCGCTGGAAGACGAGTGTCTGGTCGCAAGTAAGAGACTTGATTGACAGACAATTTACCTGGAACAAGCAGCTGTCCAGTTTGACCAGCTTTAGGTTAGAGATGGGCATTTATTGTGAAAAAAGTTATCATAATCAACGATTATGATATGAATATTGTTTTCCATAATCTTTATTGATATCACAGTGGTACTTGAGAATATGATAATAAAGCTCGAAGTCCACATCGCCCATCCTTACTTTAGATAAATATGTGCTTTTAGATTGGCACATGTGCTTTTAGATCAGATTCAGTGAGATCTGATCTCCAGATTTCACTGAATAAAGAATCCAAACTGATGCATCCTGACAGGATGCTCCGAGACACAGTGCAATATTTACACTTTCTTACATATTTATTCAAAAGGGTCATTTTAAATACTCATAAACACCTCCAGCATCCAAAGGCTTCATTCATTTTGCAGCATTAAGAGGTGAAGTAGTAGTTTGTGTGTTGGTAAACAGCTTAAGGTGAAAGCATTTATTCCACTGCACAGTTCTGCTTCCTGGTTGTTTAAAGTAACTATTGTTCTGATGTTTACAAACCACCTGAGTAAAGCTGGGAATCAGCTATTAAAAGGCTGAGTTTTGCCTTTTAATAAATCCAGCCTCGGCATTTACTGAAGGCGCCTGGCTTACCGGAAACCAACAGCAGACGACTTGCCTTGCATCACTCGTCTTTTGAACGGCCTAGGCGTGGTCAGCGGAGAGTGCAGTGGAAAAGGAAAAGAACTTCAGGCGCTTCCCATTTTAGCCGGCAAAGTTGCAGATTAAGCATAAATTTGCTCTCTATACTCTGAGCTGCAGGGAGAAACTGAAACTGTTCTGGCATCAAACCCTAGACATCACAGGCATGGATAACTGCATCCATGCAGCATGGATACCTGCTTTATACTAAAGCAGTTATCCATGATGCTTTAATATAAAAACGTGTTTCTGAAGAAGTTTCTTGACTGCTGCACTGCAGGTAGATGGTTTTCTATGCTGTATTGATTTTTTTCTTGATAGCTCCAACAAGCTGGGAGTCATTGCTACTGACATATCAGCCACAGATAACATGAGGTACTGTGTTCAGCCTGCAGCAGCGATTCCAATGACTTTAACCTGCTGGGTTTCTGGTTCTGACTCAGTAAAGGTCACCTTTTAATTGTCACAGAGATCACAGAGTCACTCATGTTAACATGTTAGAGGATCAGCACAAGTCTCCAGATTTTAGTAGCTTCATTTCCATCACAATGTTGATGTTCTGCTAATGTTGAAGGAACACAATTTCACAATATATAAGAAACACAAGTAAAATCATGTGAATAAGGCCAGCAGTAACATCCGGTTGTTGATCATGTGACTCATGTGAATCGAAAGTCTTTCCATCGCAGTTTTGTGAAATAAATCAATTTCGAAAAGGCCAAAAAAAAACACACCTCCTCCTAGCGCCAAAACTTTTATCATTATTTATTTTATTTTTTTTCATAATTGTCATGTTTCCATTCAGAAAATTTACTTTTGAAATGCCAAATTGTGCAGTTTTGTGGTGAATTTTATGGAAATGCAGCTTTTGCTTTGGATTCTACTGCACATTCAATTCAGTCTTATTCCATTAAACATTACATGATTCAAACAAAACGAAGGTTTTCTAATCAGGCAAATTCAAATCTGTCCTGGGTTTAACCTTTTTTTAAGACAGCAAAATTAGAATTAAAGATTCACTTCACACACACAGACACACGCACACACACACTGAATTAATGTGACTATTAAGGAGAAATAAATGAAAATGTATTCTACAGAAAACAGATTCTCCACAGCAGTGTTTACATGAAATATGTTCACGTCTTTGTTTCATCT
>CAEGAG010264150.1:0-57692 GCA_903067065.1 Brachyrhaphis terrabensis | reverse complement strand
TAGATAGATAGATAGATAGATAGATAGATAGATAGATAGATAGATAGATAGATAGATAGATAGATAGATAGATAGATGGGAAGTTTATAAACTGTATGAAACATATTATTCTGCAAGAACATTTGTTCTCTCATCCTTCTCTTGGTTTTAGATTTCTTGCAGCTTGTTTTTGTCCCTATTTTATCCTGGCAAACCTTTTTGTGTTGTGACATGTCCAACAACTACTGTGTGATTGGTCAGGAGTTTGAAGAGGAAACAGTGATTATACTAAATTAAGCTGCAGTGGGAGATCTGTTGAGGACTTCCCAGAAGTCTAGGATTGAGTTGATTGTGAAGAATGAAATTCATTCTTGCCACCAAGGGTAAAAGAACAAGTTTCTCTGTTCTTGTACAGTATTTACTGGTCTTCAGTGTTCTTTTTTTTTTTTTAATGTGTGGTAAAATGCAGGTCAAACTCAATAAAAACAGTTAAATAGCCTTCATATCCTGTTTACAATAAAATTGATCTACCTTTCAGGAAACCATGAAGGTGTAGGAAATTGGAGGTCCATCACTACCTTCCTATAAATTTGACACAGTAGACCAACAGCTTGATCATCACGTAACTGGAACTGATTTTGTGACATGACAAACATAAAAAAATTAAGCCAAACTGAGAAATGAGCTCAAATATAGCAGCAAGTGAACAAAATCATCAGAAAAAGAAAAGAATCAAGCTGTTTTAAAGCTCAGTAAGAAACAGTGGAGAGACCTTTAGAACGTTGTTGAGGAAATAAACCAGTTTAACTAATCAACTTAAGCAACTGTGGTGAGAGAGCTCCTTCACAACAACGTGACAAACTGAGCCAAAAAAAAAAAAAACAGCTACTGCGAATCATCGCTACATGAAACACTATAATCATATTTTGGTGAGGCCTGGCCCAAGTGTAGACAGGAAAATGGAGCACTGATGTAATGAAAATACAATTCATTCGTGACAGGAAGTTCCACAGATTAAGAACATCAACAAATAATTCAGAGCTGACTAAATGACCATCGCGATTCCAACAACAAAATGTTCTTCCTGAGGCTTCTATTCAACCAGAGTTTCCGTTTAGATAACGTATGTCTCCAAGCCACAGGGGTTCCTCCACTGCCTCATCAGGAGTCTGGGATCCTCTAATGATGGGGTGTGACTTTGGCTTCAGAGGATTTTCTGAAATGGGTGCCATTTTTCTGCAGCGCTCCACAGAGGAACTGATGGTGGGAAGAGAGGGGGGACGAGTCCCCAGTGGGAACCGGCCATTGGCTGACAAAGGAGGATGAGAAAGAGAAGAAGAAGAAAACTGGGAGGTGAAGTGAAGACGGTGACTGCATAGGAATGGCTCATTCTCTCTACTGCCCAGCAGCTCTGGCAAATCATCAACGTTATGGCGCTAATTGATTCTCTCTGTGCCATTAGTCTCTCAGACAAAGACGCGCCAATGAGGGGGTTGCTGTTGTTCAGGGGCTGGCACGGTGCCCAGCCCCACAGTATCACCATTTCAACACAGAGATACATGCAGACTGCACTCTTCTCACAGGTGCACACACGTTTCTTTGTTCATACGAATGCAAAGTGGAATTTGTAAAACATCAACCATCAAGGTCTTTTGAGACACAAACATTGCTCATTTTCAGACCATCCAAACGAGGACGACGTCGAGCACAAACACACTTAAGGTCTGCTCAGACAAATCAGAGGAATACAAATGTTGGCTGATCAGGATTGATATTCTTCCTTCATACGTGACATTATTCTGGCTGTGCTGTATTACCGAGGCTGCTGTGTTCGCAGACACACACACACACACACACACCCTCGCACACTTGAATATGAAAAGAGAATCCCCAGACAAAGAGCTGGGCATGTCTTTATCTCGTTAAAGTTAACGAGAAGCTGCTGTGTTCAGCCTGCAGACCAGCGGTAATGTGATCCCGAGGCCTGCGATGTGAGCATCGGGCCTCAGAGCCATCACTAAGAACTCCACCGCCATCTGAACACTCATCACCAGACTGACGGCTGCTGCTGCTGCAATCATCACAGCCATGATGCTAATTCAGCGGCCGTTACTGAAATGTTCCCCATCGACTTGTCACCGATTCCTCCTTGCTGCCGACACGTGAATCCAAAATACTATACCATCACCATGACAATTGTTTTTTGTCATCCTCTGTGCTGGTGTTTCCTGTCAACATGGCCACTGTAACCGTTGCTTCTCCAAACGGAGAATGAGAGATGGGAGACGAGCAGGTGCAACCAAACAGACGCACACGCACAAAATCCACTGAATGTCAGTTAGCCAAATGAAAGATAAGCTGTTTTCTACAATGGCTTCTCAAAGTAAGTTATGAGCCAATTAAAGAACATATAGTAGACAATCTGAGATCACTCAGATCAGTATGCCTGGAGGTGCTTCAAGCGGCTGCTTAGCTTCTCCTCATCTCTTGCTGAATTGAGCTCTCAGTGTCTGCAACTGGAGGGCTGCAGAGTGATGGCATCCTTCTGTCATTCCAGCAGAGTCAAAGTAGCCCTGGCTGACTTCATCCCTCCTGCTTCTCCAGACCTGCTAAGACTTGGTTGCTCATTTAGAGACTGTAATTAATTGGAGCCCATGCCGCACCCCCAGCCCCCCCAGACCTCCCCACCCCCTTCTATTTTTGTTTGGCTGTTGACCGACGTGTGGTCCTCTCATGTGCACATCTTCAGGTTGACGTGGCTCCCTAATTAAGACTCCAGAGGATGGCTAATTGCTGTTCCGTGCCTCTCGGCGGAGCAAGGGAGCCTTCTCCCGGCGCTGGCTGGAAAGAGCGCCCGCACACTGAATTAAAAGAGGGGGGCAGGGGGAGAGGGGGGCTTATAAAAGTTTGCGGTAAAACTATTAAACGCCAAGCAACTTTTCCTTGTGAGGAGCTGCCACTTCATTTAATGGGCCTCATTAAAAGTATACATCACAGAGATCCAAACCACTTGTTTCAACTTCACACGACAATGGGATAATGGTTCCTCCTTCATGCTGTCAAACACTGGACCTAAATGTAGAGCAGACCTATTGCTTCTGCAGAACATGAGGGATTGCTGCATTCTTAAAGGGAAGGATCCTTATCATTTGTCTTTCTGACAAGGGGCAGAGAGGAAGGAACAGATGGAACTGACTGAGCAACAGCGTGTTGTTTATGAAAGCAAGTAAACAGAAACGTCTTTAGCTGATTGAAAATAGATTCAACATCCAGCTGAAATATTGGTTTAGTGGCATTCATTAAAAGTTTGAATGAGATTTCCTTTCATCACACGAGATAAAGCGCACATGTTGTTGTTTATTGGGCGACTTGATCTGAATTACGGTCATCCAGCTACTCATGTATCAATAAGCCTGTAGGTACATCAGTTTATTATATTTTCACAGACTCCTCAATGAAGTAGAAAGTTAAAAGGCATTTGAAAATATCTATTGAGAGGTTACCTCAATAGTAACTTTAAGACGGCAGCTTGTTTGAGTCAGTGCTCAGGCATCCATCTTGTCATGTTGTTCATGTTGAATTCCACAGTCAAGTTTAATTCTATAGAATATTTTCAGCAACAGGTCAGTTCAAAGTGCTTTACATCATAAAGACATCACGCTGTAATAAGTTATGAAACAAGCAATAAACATTGCATTTTGTCAAATGCCATCATCAGAATCATCAAGAATATTCATCATTAAATATACATAAAATATATTAATCAATGCTCCACTTGGTAACTCTGAACAGCTGGGTTTTCAGTCTACATTTAAAGGAACTCAGTGTTTTGACCGTTTTGCAGTTTTATAGAAGTTTGTTCCAGATTTATGGTGAATAGAAGCTGAATGCTGCTTCTCCAAGTTTGGTTCTGGTTCTGATGCAGACTTATAGACTTATGTAAGTCTATAAGGTGTTACCATTTACCCTGAAAGATCATGTTTTTTTTTTATTAATGACTGTAATTTAAGGCATTTAAGTCTCTCAAATAAATTTGACACAACACATTATAGCATCATGTATGTTTAGTTACAGTCACATCACAGAACAAGGTAACAAAATGCATTTTTATCAGAATCAACATATATCCACTCTACATCTTTCACCTCTACAAGATAGATGACAGAAATATTGGGTCTAGGAGGAAAACCCAGAAATTCTTTTCCCCTGTGACACACTCTGTATGGAGTTCTGGATTTGCTCTGGCTCAAGCAAAGTAAACGTCTAGTGGAGGCCCCCTGGAGGCGTCCTCACCAGGGCCCGTATTCACAAAACCATAAGAGTAAAATCGTTTGTAGGAGAATTTTGTAATTCTTAGATTTCCTGTTTCCAGTTCTTAGTTTGTACCGCTTTGCTCTCCTTGTCAGCCATTAATGGCTGTTGCAGTATTATAAAAGTTTTGCCTGGTCATTAAAGACATGTGTGACACATATGCATATAGTCTCACATTATAGCAACACCAACTGAGCTGAAGCCTCCTCTGGAGTCTGTGGTATTTGTCTGGGTTTCCCACAGTCCAGCAACAGGTGCAGGTTGTAAACTGTCTGAGTTCTGGTGTGAATGCTTGTTTGTACAGAAAAATAGCTGACTTAAAATAAATACAATAATGAAGCCTTTAAATTTTCTTCTAAAATCACCTTCATAAAATATGTGAAATATAAAACATGTAGGTATTTAAAAGTACTACATTTTAGTATTTACATTTGTAAAGTCACTGCTGCAGATCAACATCATACATTATTAGTGTCAGAGTGGATTGTCACCTGAAATGAATTTTCTTTCACATCTCATTAACATCACTTTTTTTTTCTCATCCGGGTTAATGGCCAATTCTCTGAAAGACACTTTATGAGATCACTTTTCCGACTGTTGCTCTCTGCCTTTCAAATGACCTCCACGCTGCCTCCACAGAGTGTGATCATGCAGCCTCCAGAAAGATATTAGTTTGTCAGGAAACTATAGTTTCTGCCGAGGAAACGCAGTAACTTAAGCGATATAATTAAGGCATGAGCACCACAAAGACTACAACCGCAGTAGCCACTTCTGTAGATACCCTTGAAACATTCCTTCACTTCAAACAAAACTTCTGCTTCTCAGTAGGAAAAAAAAAATGACTCTGAAAGAAGAAAGAGATGGTAAGAGGAAAAAAACAAAAACAAATCAGGAAGAAGTTGGAAATGAGTGCAATTCATGCATAACTTCAAACAGTCTATCTTCAAAGTTGCATAACATTAAAACCCAAGCCCACTCTGAGTTCTCAACATCAAATAGCAGGCAGCATCGAGGGGACACTGCAGAGCCTGCTGAGTCGTGGCCCCACTCAGAGGCACAGCGTGCACCCTCCCTCCTCTTCATCCTCCTGCTTTGTCGTCCTTTCCTCTCCTCCTCGGGGTATTTGTTGTGGCAGAGCAACAGAGCATTATGGGTAAGAGGAGGACCAGGTGGTAACACACATAATGACCCAAGAGCAAGTCAACCGAACACTGAAGTTCTTTGAATTCTTTTCAAACAATGGCAATACATTTTTCAATATGTTTATGGAGAGCCTCTAAAGAAGACGTTATAGGAGGCTCTTTTTTTTTTCATCTTTATATACACTTCATCGACATGCTCAGGTAAAACTCAGATGTGTTGAAGGTCACGGTATGCAAACGTTTCGCTGAAGATCAGCCTTGGCTGCATGTGTGCAAAGCCACTAAGCAGACCTGGAGTCTTACCTGCTGGGAGGAAATGAACAGAGAGAGAAACACACAGGGAGGGAGAGAAAGGTGGAGAAGAAGGGGAAAGGCCCCTAGAGCACACAGATGCTAGCAGTAGCTCCATTTCCATTACAAATGTGCTTGAATCTTTATCTATATTCTGCTAGTATTAAAAAAAACAGAATTTCACAATTGTGATATTTTCATTAAATTAAAATCACACATGAATTAGCTAGTTCACGTCATAAGTCAATAAAAATCATGACTGCTACAGTTACATGAGATATATTCATAAATCAGCCATTTTGTTAGCAGCCATCATCTATCAGCCAATCAGAGAAGTCGTCGGCATCTTTTTCATGTGATGGAGCGACAAGCCCCACCTACTTGGAAGCAGCGTTTTGGGTAAATTGTAGTTGATGATTTTACAGAAGAGTTATGGATTCATCATGTTGGAATGAGACACATGAACTTTTTTATGAACTTGTGTTGCTGTGAGAGCTGTGAAACCATCATCCTATTACCACTTCCTGTCGTCTTCTTCGTCATTTCCACCAGAAGTATCATCCGGTTGCTGATCATGTGACTCGTGTGCTGAAAAAAAGTATTTCAGTTGCAGTTTTGCGAAATACATCTATTGTGGTATGGCTTTCAAAAAAAACATGCGCAAAAAGCTTTTTACCGGAAAAACTTTAGTCTTTTCTAAATTGCCTTGTTGCTATTAAGCAAATTTATTTTCATAATTTCAATTTGCGTAATTTTATGGTTAATGGAAATGTGTCTCATGTGTCGGGATTGCTGCAAAGCCACTGCTATGAGCCTTAGATTGATTAGATTTAATTGACTGTATTATGACATGTCTTGAAATGTAATTGAATCTGTAAACGTGAGTTTGATTTGCATTGATTTGACTCAACAGGATATGACTTAGACTTGTTTCTATGGCAAAGTGGCTTGAAATGACATTGCTTGCAACTTGATGACATATAAATAATCTCTCCCTCCACTGGTCCATTGGTGCATCATCTCCCTCTTATGTGAGATGGGGTCAGGGTGGTAACAGGTAATTACGGCTCATTCAGGGGAATCCCGAGGCATTCCCAGCCCAGGAGGGACTTAAAGCTCTGGGTCTGCAGCAGAGCGTCCCCACTGTGGGATGTGCCATGAATGTCTCCAAAGAAGACTTCATCCTGGTAACATCTGATAAAGTCTGAACACCAAGGATAAAAATCTTAAAAATCAATCCTGTAATTAACAGCAGGTCAGTGGAAAGAGACCAGCACCGGAGCAACGCTCCGTCTTCCTGTTAGCGCTCACTGTAGCATTCTGACCCAGCTACAAGTAATACAGGGGATCTGACTTCCTTATGGGTTGTCATTTGTAAAGTTGCGCAGTGAAAAATTAGAAGCAATAATTAGGCTCATTTAGCCCATCATAGAAAAAAATATGTGGGTGTTAATTTCTCAAAGTCATATTTTTGCCATATTATTCCTGCATTTATCAGAATATTGTCAGTTTTCTAATTCAAAAATTCAATATTCAGTTGTGAAGTTAAATATTTAGTTTCCAACTAAATGTATAAGTCTCCAAATTCGATTGTTATTTTGCTAACTAAATATTTAATTTTCAAGCTAAGTATTTATTTTCCAAACAAAATATTCAAGCCCAGGCTAAATATTTAGCTAAAATGCAAATTGACTTGCCAATAAGCGGAAGTGGAATATCAAAATAAAAGCTGTTATGATGACCTCTATATAAATAAATATTTAGTTAAATATTTAGTTCTGAAACTAAACATTTATCTCGTGAATTAAATAATATAATATGGTGAAAATATGACTTTGAAGAATGAACACCCACATTTCCTCTTTAAACTAAATAAAACAAATGTTTGCTGTTAATTCTTTACAAACGGCGCCTCAGTCTTTTGACAAGAAACAGGACTTTACCACAGGAAGCAATATTGGCAACTGAAATGATCTATGATACTCAGTGAGGTTTGTAAACTTCAACCATAAAATGTGGTTAATAAAGGCGGGTAAATCAATCTAAAATATTGATCATAAAGTGGTATCAGTATCGGATAGATACTGACATAATAAATCAATATTTTAATGTCAGATTCTGTCTTAGAATTTTATTTATGTATTGTAGGTTCTTAACTCTACCATAGAAAATGTTGCTTTGATTTGCTCTTAAATTATTATTTTTGTTTGAGCTTTTTTTTTTAATTCAGAGAATAATGCACACAAATTTGCTATATAATGTAATATGTTGCTGAAGTATTTTGCAGTCACATATAAACTTTTTTTAAATTATGTTTTACATTTTAACAAAACAATTCAAAGGAAAAATTATAAAAACACCTAAATGTCAGAAGTGTGATAATGTATTGTACTTAGATAACAAATATTGGTATTAGAGATCCTGGCCCTGTATTCACTTTGTATTGGCTTAACACCAAAACATGCAGCATGGCACACCTCTGGTGGATAATCCCAGTTATCTGATATTTTACCAACGGGGAGATTACTTTTTTATGCTGCTTTGTTTTAGTAAGATTAAATAATATGGTTTTACATGGAAAATGTGTCTGAACTCAACATCTTTGGACAGTAACAAGAAACAGATCATTATCATCAGCTGCAAAGTGTCCTTCCACACAGAACAGCAGTAATATTGACAGAAGAAGAAAACATATACATGGCTACCTTTAACTTGGCTTTTCCCCTTCTTTGTCACTTTCAAACACTCGTGACAAATTCTGCAAATATCCTGATAAACACGCACAAAATCCCGCCCACGAGATTAAACCGATAAAGCTCTTCAGAAGCACACCTTCCCACCCACATATGTTGACACATGTTCACGAACAACTGGTAATGTTCCATCAAAGCTTATGGCGGCCATTAAAAACCCAGAGACATGCGCTCGTAGTTAACACCCACACACTCTTGAATGGCGGCCTGCCTTTCCATCACTGGAATTGCTGCTGATAATCATGTACCTTACTCAATTACACTTGGCTAATTGTTGAGATGCCACATCACCATAGCGAGGGACATGAAGGCGAGTCGCAGGCTGGTCCTCTGATATTTCTCTGATTAAACAGTTTTGCATAAAGTTATCAGGTGAAGGAAGGCATAGAAACCGGTGACAGAGATTGTTGATTCCGTCTTTTCCATTCAAAGTGCCACACAAACATTTACCCAGCACCAACACATACTTTGCCTGAAGGATTTTAATTTGAGATGCAGACTCCAGTGTCACAGTGAATGATATTAAAAGTTGCATCATGAATAAATCAGGAGACACAGGACTCACTTCAACAATGTGACAGATAAGAGGAGAAGCGCACAGGAGGAGATGGAGGGAAATGGAAGACAGAGGAAGAGGCTCAGAATGATGGAGGAAACGCCAATAAATAAAGACACTTGCATTATAACAACACAGCCAGCGGGACAGGCTTTACCCAACAAGGCTGTATTTACTTTACTGCTAAACTTACAACGTTCCGTCATCTGTCATCCCATCACATAAAAGGAATGTTTTCTGTGTTAAGAAATACTGGACATGTTCATAATTACACCTTCAGTTCATACCAATCACTCAGTCGGAACATTGTCAAAAAATATTGACAATTTGTCAATTTGTCATGTAGTTACGGAACAGCATGGGGAGGGATGTTCAGCAGGAGCAGGAGAGTACTACCAGCAGGAATTTTTAGGAGGCTGTCAAGAAAGCAAATAAAGGGAAACACAGATGATTAAGTGATGTTTTGACTAAAGTGCAGCAAACATGGAAGACCTTGAAGGCTTCACTGCACACCGGCAGCGCTTCATGTTTGGTGTTTGTTCTGAGAAACTGTGACTGGTTTAGAAGATCTCCATTCTTGATGGATTTTTCTAATCTACAGAGGTCAGGATCTCAAGGTCAAGGTGTCTTTAATATTCCCAGGTGGCATTTGTATTGCAGCCAGCAGAAAAAGCATTCACAGTATAAACATAAAATCATAACTACAAACACATGTGGGCACAGGATGAGTAGCCATTGTTACGGCAATGGCTAATGGGGATCCAAATAAACAAACAAACTGAACAAGAAGTATGCAAAAGGAATTCTTAAATCTGTTGTTTTTGCAGCTTTTTGAAGCCACTCTGTTTTCTGAAGGTAAAAGAGAAAACTCTGTGAACAGGGGCCAGTTAGGTCCAGCCAAAATTCCCCGAGCTTTCTTGATGGATTTGCTTTTGTGGAGAGTGGAGTCGTTGTTTAGGAGGGCGTGGGCAATTTATTGGCAAAGACTGACTGACTTTTGTTTGGGTTGTTTCAGTATCAATAACCCATACCTGCAAGCAAAAGAAAAAGAACAAATTCAGTAAAACAAATATTCTGATAAAACTACTGTCCATGTTAAAATGTCTTAATTTACAGAATGGTGGGCATTGGTGATCTTTCTTGCATGCACTGTCCGAATGTCTATTGTAAATTGTGACATCCAGATATTTGTATTCTTCCATTTCAGCTGTTTGATCATTAATGTAAACATGGAAGATGGTATTTTTATATTTTCTAAATATCGATAAATAACTGTAAAGCATCTTGGCATTACCAAAGAAGTTAACATCTACTGTCTTCCTTATGGAGTACAGCTAATCAGAGGCAACAAATGTCACTCTTAGATTGGCTGCTTAGCATATGGCCGCCAATAGCATGTCAAGTAGCACTGCACCTAGAAACTTCAGCTTCCCACTCATCATTCTTTTTGAATAATTTCAATATGCTCTACCAAAAAAATCCCAAAATAGGCAAATTTTCCACAAGTAGCTTGTTATGTTTCACAGAAAAATGTGTGAACAGATGAATCTAGAACACTGAAACAAGAATGGACAAGGAGAAAGTCTTCTACAACATCAGGAACCAAAATGGAGGTAGTGTAAAGATGTCACTGTGAATCACAGGATGACTTGTCTGATGCCATTAGGAAAATAATAATTATTATTATTCAGTATATGTAAACTTCTGTTTTCAGCTTTTTGTACAAGTTAATAAAGATAACTTCTGACAGTAACTTTAAGGCTGTGAATACAACCCAGTAATCCTAACCCAGTTTCAGAGAACAATAATGTTTTATGACAGCAATCTTGACCACACAGCTGTAGGATTTATGACCCCAGAAGAAATTCTAGATTTTCAATAAGGGATCTGAATATCCACCCATGTGACACACCCACCATAGGGGGTCAGAAGATAAATGCAGTGAATGAAAGCCATGATTAGAAGTGCAGGTGGGAGGCTGCACAGAGTGTGTGGCTCTTAGCAGCCAAGAGGAAGGTCCTCCATGTCAACTGGTGTCTGATGTGTGCATACGTGGGCATGAATATGCATTTGTATATGTACGTCTGCGTTGCAGTTACCTCAAAGGGGGAGCCGGTGGTGCTGTTGGCAGGTTAATCCAGCCCCGCGGCTAAGCATCAAACTTTCAGATCAGACGATCAATAATTCAGACTGTGGCTTGTCAAGATCTATCACAGAACACAGGCTGAGAGGCAGGCTGCGGCACGGCAACAGGCGCCAAGGTGATTTACAGCTTCATACAATTTGTGCACATACAAAGAAAATATCAGACTACCTTCATAACTGTTTGCAAAAACATCGCCCTGAACCCCGGATGGGGATACGGAACCATAAACAGCCAGGAGACACAAAAATGCATAGATGTATGCATTTTTGTGCATACAAGAAGATGTGCCTCTGTGGCATTTCATGAAGACAACTTCAGTGAAAGTGTTTTAAAGAATCTGACGGGAAGTCCCAAACTCTCTTGTTTCCCAAACCTCCAAACCTAAAGTTGTTCCAAGCAACAGGCATACTGCTGTGCTTAAGAACCACCGGCTAGTCCTTGAAGCGTTCACCACCATATTAATGTAGCCATGGCGCGGCTCGAAATCCTCTGCAAATCACAGGAACATGGCAACAAACATGTCTGTTTAGTCTGCGTTGTGGGGGAGTGAGTTGGTAGGGGGTAAGAGAAATTGAGGGATATTTCTGTGTGTGGGTGTATAATGGCTATCAGAGGTGACTTTCAGTGGGATCAACTCAAAACACACAAGCACACCAACAGCCCCCACCGCCAGTACCCCGACGCAATCACAGACACAGCACATTAGCTCATAACTACAGCCAGTGATCGCCCAGCAACAGTCAAATAACTGATAACCTGAAAGTGCTGACACTCAATCTAAGTGAGACCCGGCAGGCATGCTAACCTGGACTTTTGTGTGTGAACTGAAAGCCTTACACTGTAAGGCTTACAGTGACCATGGCAATCTGCATAAGTAAACTAAAATGGTAGCACAGCCAATCAGTGGTAGAAGTGTCCTGGCAGGTTCACTATGTGGGATGTCTGCGTGGACTTCTTAATGCTTCTTCATGTTTGTGTAGCAGTGGAGGAGGATCTGCTGTGAAGGCCACTAAACATTAAGTGTGACTGATTGGCTCTTAGCTGGAGTAGAAACATGACAGAGGTTTCTGAGATATGTGTCAGGAACCTGTCCCATCTTCTTAAATGTAAAATGTTTATGATGAGATTCACTTGTTCTTTTTCACAGCAAAAAAAAAACAAAAAACTGAGTCATTTTCGCTTTCTAACCACCAGTTTAGAGAACAAATGTTAAATAATCCCACCAGTGAAAAACTGACCTGGATGTTCTTTTTTAAAGCCATATTTTCACCATCTCACTCATGTCACTGCTCCAAACTAGATATTTAGTTCACAGGCTTAATAAACAATTAGCTTCTAAACTAAATATTTAACTCAGACTTAAACATTTAGTTTGGAACTACATACAATATTACAGCAGATACTACAAGATCTTCATTTGAGCTGCTTCCTAGTGAGCGCCGATAGTTGAGAGGTTAATGCTCTCAGCTGGCAGCAGGGCGTCCTGGGTTTGATTCCCGGCTCCGACCACACCACATTTTGTTGCTTGTGACAGTGCAATGACAATATAGTTGAATTATTATTCCTTCAGGGTGAAGGTACTGCCTTCCTTTATTCTCAAGAAACAGGGCATATTTTTATTTCATACAGTAAGTCATTAAATTATTAGACAACAAAATGTACCATAAATTACTGAGATCAAACTTCTTCGTTGTTAATGCCATGTTTGTGTGCATACAGTATGTCTGTTTATGCAAATGCCTGTTGACAACACTGCAAACTCTACAGTGACAAATCTATCTATCTGTCTGTCTGTCTGTCTGTCTGCCTGCCTGTCTGTCTGTCTGTCTGGTCTCCAATGATACAATCACTGTGGAGATAGACCGACTTCTGTTAGTGGCTCCTCTTTGTTGGCATCCTCAAATTTTCCTGCAGTAACTCCTCCTTTTCCTGTTGAACTACATCGCTGGTGACAATGATACAGGATGTGATCCTGTATGAATGTGGGTTATTGTTATCCAGCCTGGTGTACTCTATGTTATGTTGCTGTAAGGTGTTTTCAACTCTTCTTCTATGTGCCCTGTTTGAACTTTTTATACGTTGTATGTTATATATTAAACCCTTTTCAAATCTTTACTTGTGTGTTGCTTCAGATCAGATCTGTTGTATGTTGTAGCTGATCTGAAGAAGCCTCTGACTGAAAAGGATGCCTTTGGGTTGCCCATCATGTTTTTATGATGTGAGCCATTTTTCTTTGCACTGTAAGCTGTGGAGGCTCCTGAACACAGCCAGGCTTTCCTATCAGCATGTTCAGCACTGACTCTGATGCTGCTGCCCCAACAGATGTTGGCAGAAGACATTTCACTCTCCACTGCAGACTTATAGCAGATATGCATCACCTTACTGCAAACTCTGAAGGCACAGGTTTCCTCTAGAAGGTGTGGTGTAGTGAGGTGTAGCAGCAGAGTATGCACCACAGAAGTTTGACTTCTGCTGCATGTCCTCCCGTCTTCTATACCTTCTTCCCTCCCATCATCCTCCTACTACTTTCTGTGCTCTTTTTCTTGTTTCTACCAGTAGTAACATCCGGCTGTTGATCGCGTGATGTAAAAAAAGTGTTTCCAATGCAGTTTTGCGAGATACATCTATTTTGATACGACTGAAAAAATGCCTCATCCTACAAAATCTTTTTATCTAAAATCACAAGTTTTTTTAAGTTTGTCATTTCAATTTGCACAATTTCTTGGTTAATTGAAATCCAGCTAGTGATGTCTCCGATCCAGTCCACTGTTCACGTGAAAATCGAGAACCTTACAAACCTCCACCATTGTGGGATAGAACAATCAGCTTTTCATTTTCAGAAGGAACACGGCTTTCCCCTGTCCTGCCAAGATTAGAAAGGATCTTTCAAAGGATGTGTGTGGAGCCATGCAGCATCAGTGTGATGCTCAGTGTTAGACTGAATAGCAGGTAGATTGCATCTATCAAAAAGGAATCATCCCCCCGCAGGACTCCTCCCCTCTCCAACTCTCTTCTCTCAATTCTTCGTAAAGGAGGACAATTCTTTGCAATACGGTGTCAGCCACTGCCATCAGGTCTGAGTGTTACCATCAAGCTCTGGCCAGCATGAAACAGAAGAGATGATGTTGGGCTGCGTGATAGACATCTCATTCCACTTTCCTATGCTGTTGAGTGCTGCAGGTTGGGGGCTTGTGGGAGCTGAGGGTCAGAGACCTGGACACAGCTTCAGTGATTCAGACAACTGCTCAGCTCCACACACCGAGAGGCAGGAGCTTCACTTCTCTTTTCACCTTAATTAATTTCATGATGGGTCGCTCTTCCCCTCTCCCTGCAGATACAGTCTGTCTGCTCCTCTTTGTTCTGTGGATAGGGCTTAAAAAAAAAATAAAATCCTGCAATAAAATCATTACATATTGTTGCACGTTTAATAAAAACGGTCTGTGAAAAGAGCAAGCAGCACAACAAATAAAACTTGCAGTAGCAATAACCTCATTGAGGCTCTGCTGTGTTCGAACTACAGGAACAAATATAAAATATTTGTGACCCTGCAGAATTAGAAATTAAAAGAAAAAAAAACACAGAAACACTTAACAGCAGAGTCAACACAGACATGTGAGTCAATTGATGTGCAAGATATTTAGATAAGTCAACGTCAAAACCTAAAGTTCTCTAATCATTTTAATCAGATAAATGTGTGGATGTGCCAAAACTTTCTCCAGCTGAACAGAAACAAAACTGAAGTTATTATCTTTGGACCTAAAGAGGAACAATAGAGTCAACACTCAGCTTCAGTTTTACAGATAGAAACTAGAGATCAGGTTGAAATCTGGGTGTAGTGATGAACTCTGACCTGAACCTTCAGAGACACAGAAAGACAGTTACAAAGTCGGCCTTCTATCACCCGAAGAACATTTTCAGGATTAAAAGATTAATGTCCCATCAAGATTTAGAGAAACTCATCCATGATGTATTTATCTTTAGTCACATTGTTTACTGCAACAGCATTTTCACAGGTCTGATTAAAAAAATCAATCCTCCAGCTGCAGCTGATCCAGAACGCTGCTGGTCAGAGGTCTTCTGGTTCTGGTTCTGCTCTGCATCAGAACCAGATGCATCAGAACCAGAACCAAACATGGACAAGCAGCTTTCAGCTTCTACGCACCACAAGTCTGGAACAAACTTCTATAAAACTGAAAAACAGCCGAAACACTGAGTTCCTTTAAATCAAGACTAAAAATTACGTAAGTAAAGTTTATTTATAAAGCGCTTTTCACAGACATAAAATCACAAAGCACTGTACAATAGGAAACCTTAAAACCATACAAAACATAAAACCAACATAAGAAACACCATAAAATCAAGAGATAAAAGCCTGGGGAAATAAAAATGTTTTTAGTTGCTTTTTAAAAACCTCCACAGAGTCAGCAAAATGGAGCTGCAAGGGCCAGCTGCTCCATAGCCTTGGGGCCACCGACTGAAGCGCCCGGGCCCCTTTAGTTTTTAATCGTGTTCGTGGAACAACCAGGAGATTCAGACTTTGAGAACAAAGACCACGAGCAGCAGAATATTTAGTTACAAGCTGACAAAGATAATCAGGAGTCTGGCCATGCAATGCTCTGAATGTCAGCACAGGAACTTCAAAACGAATTCTAAAATCAACTGGGAGCCAGTGTAATGAGTGACAGAAGTTACTGGTTTTGGTGAGAAGTCTGGCTGCTGTGTTCTCTATTGACTGTACTGTTCTGTATTGACTACAAATGTGAAATTGAGGATTTATCCAGGCAGTTAAAAAGGGCGTTACAGTAGTCCAGACTATGATTTTCTCCAGGTCAACTCTGGAGACCATTTGTTTAAACTTAGAAATGTTTCTTAAATTAAAGAAACAAGAACGGCAAACAGCCTTAATGTGTGAGTGGAAGCCTATGATGAATCAAATGTGACATCTCCATTTTTTACCTTTGATTTCACTAGCAGGCAGAAGGATTCGTCTGGCTGATATCTTGATGAAAGTGACTGGGAGCAATAATCAGAGTTTCTGTCTTACTGGTGTTTAGAACCAGAATATTACTGGTTCTAAACACCAGTTTAGAGTTGTTTCAATAATAACTGAAACATTGATTGATATATTTGATATCAAATAAAGGCATTTGATAAAATATGTTTTATTGGTTTTCTCAATTCTTCACTGTATGGTGTCTTTAATGATTTTGTATTTTTGTGTTTTAATGATTTAAAGCACTTTGAACTTTGTTGCTGAAATGTGCTATACTAATAGAATTTACTGATTTTAATTTTTTGTTTCTTGCAGCTTTTCTGCACCACACTTGTTCATTTGTGGTTTTCCCGTTGCCACGCACTTCTCTCCAACTCCATTCAGCTCAAATGACAAAATCTAAAATCTCAAAGGAGGATGAAGGTGCGGGCCGAGGAGCGCTGAAAGATTGATTTGGATTGTCCTACAGGAAAATTAACTAATGGGCCATGGTGGTGGGCAAAATTTATTTATAATATACTGTTCTGGCTGAGTTGCGACAGCCTCAGGCCGGCTCATAAATACACGCCATCCAGATAGCCGGTCCAGCTCTGCTTCTTCCAGTGTGACAAACTTCATCTGTTACACTGCATTTTATTAGACCGTAAAACCCGACACATTTTTAGTTCCTACCAGCCGCTTTACTGTTATTAATTAGTCAGGAGAATGAAGTCACACTTCTGTTTGCCAGTCATCTGTCTATTAAGTTCGGTTGAGACGGACAGACAAGCTGCCTGTCTCTACGGCCGGAACGCCGGTCCCGGCCCGGAGTGCTTTGTGCCCTGCCTGTGGCTCCACTTTAATCACTGACATCATAACACGTTACTTTGGTGCTGAAGGGGTCTGGCCTGAGACCCCCGGCCTCCATGACCCGGGTCTGACCTCGCCTGGCGTCCGCCAGACTGTCAGCCTAACATGACCTCGCCTCTCTCTCTCAGACTCAACAGTGGACTCATTCTTTGCCTTCGTCCCTTAGCCTTGCAGCAGACCCGGGCCCTGGCTGACCTTTACGGCCCGGGGACGTGCTGTGGGTTGAGGCCCCGTCTGAAAAGGCCCTGACTCTGGAGCAGAAACAGGTTGTGCAAGAGAACAGCTGCTGTATGCACCAGGACATGACTGACTTCTGAAGCACTCTGGGATCCCTCCAATCATTCCCGCCTGTTCACATTATACCGCAGTGTCTACAAATAAAGTAAGGAGTTGGGATGATTCAAAGAGTTCTGGCCACAGTGTTTGAGGAACTGGAATCTTGTGGTCAGGTTTCTGGATTTACTGAAGAGGAGAAACTCCGTAGGTGAGGTGATGGATGCTGGTCTGGAATGAAGGCAGAGAGAGATTGGCTCATCAGTGCTGAAAGAAGAGTCGATGTGAAAGAGATTAAGAGGAAGAGAGATTTCTAACTGGTTGGCTTTCCATCTGCAGAGAGCAAAAGAGACAGCAGGATGGAGACAAATGAAAGACGTTGCTGAATGGAGGGATTGGACCTGGATGAGGGCTAACAGAAACACGGATTCACGAATAATCATTTCATCCTGGTTAATTGATTCAGCCCTAAACTGATTATAATAAATCATTGTTAAAGCAGATCAACTACACACACATTTCCATATATTTTGTGTTCGGTGTATTTCCATCTGCTTCCAACATCCATGTATTTCTGTAAAGTTAAAGGAAAAACCTCCTTCTGCTCACATTACAAAAGCATGGCTGAAGAAAAAGACGGCAGAGCCAGAACTCTGCTCTGAGGTCAATTAAATAAGGAATTTTTAGAAAACTAATGTACGATGACCCACATGCTCTGCAAGCTTAGAGGTGTACCTTTAAAGACGGGGACAACATAACACCTCAAGCACTCTGTTCTGTTTTGTCCTCAATGCCAAAACATCTTTTCAACACTGAAGAAGAAAAAAAGAGAAAGAAATAGCAATTCACGAAGAGGTGGATGTTTACAGCTCCCTCCTTTTTATTCAGTTTAATGCAGGCCTGGAAGAAATTACGGAATCTCTACATTTGATTGTTAAGCTAAAGTTCAAACAGCAAAAGAAACACAATCTAGCAGATACTTTTTGCAATCTGTTGCAGAGTCAATAAAGACCCCAGGACATATTTCAGTTTGAATCATGTGGAACTGAGCAAACATGAGCTGCACTCACCTACAAACAGCTAACATTGATTTAAGTTCCCGTTTTGGCAAAATCTTTCTCTTCATCTTTGTCCTCATAGTGATGTGCAAATAAAATAAAGATCATCCACGGATTAGATTCCAATCAGATCTGGAGGAAGATTCAAAGGAAAGAACGACAGTTTCTGCACAGTGAGGCAGAAACGCATACGGTTAAAAAATAAAAAACATAAGGAGAACACGTGGAAATAAAGACTTGTGGTACAAAAAACTAGAGCAATAAATAAAAAAGAGACATAAATGAGTAAAAATAAAATTTATATTACGTCATTTGTTGGAACTAAACTGAAAATGTAAAGGTCAATTCAATTATAAAAATGGAGGAAAATTTTTCCTCTGTGTAATTAATTCATGCATTTTAAACAAACTGATTTGTTTAAGGGACCATTTTATCAGGGGTCACCAAAGTGGGTCCTGGAGGGCCGGCATCCTGCATGTTGTAGTTCTCTCCCTGGTTTAACTCACCTGGATCAAATGATGGTTCATTAGAAGGCCTGAGAAGAACATTGACATGCTGAGGAGGTTGTTGGTTCTACCAGGGGGAGAACTAAAACGTACAGGATGCTGGCCCTCCAGGACCCACTTTGGGGACCCCTGGTTTATATATTTCAGCTTTTATTATATCAGTTTCGGTTCTTACTGTTGATTTTAAAGACGTGTAGCTGCTGACTGTGTCAGCCCTTCACTGCTCCTTACAGCTTTACATTCTATCTTCAGCTGAGTCCAGCAGGTTTTCCTGCTGAACTCAGGATGGAGAAGAAAGGGGCTCATCCAGCCTCGCTTTGGTTTCATTTTTCTCTGACCGTCGTCAGTAACACTCTTATAAGACCCAGTGGTGAGAAAAGCAAGTGTTTGGTTTTGTTTTGTTTTGTTTTTTTCCATTTCTCTCATTCCCCACCGAAGTAACAAATCAACGGCTGGATGAATTTAGCATTCAGCATCAAATCTCACACAGAGTGCTCTGAGCTCCAGCTCATATTGTTGAGGGGATAATTGCTGCCTCGCGGAGGTTTTGTAGTTGCTTGCTGACTGACTCAACGACATCGATACATACACATACATGAACGGCAATTACTATCAAACACATAAAGACACGTAAATAATGAGTGACACTGATAATTAACACACATGCGGCACATGCACTCGGTTTCCTTGTGCTTCTGAAAGGAGCCGCAGTCAGAATAATCCATCTCCATCATGTCAACACGGCGCGCTGTCACACTCGCTAATTACTCTTTAAGATAATCAGCCTGTGTGGCTGGAGACGCGGCTCCCCTTCTTTGGCTCCCGTATTCTCGAGGAAGGAGAGTTTTAATCGGAGGCGAGATCAGAGCTACTGGGAGCAGGAGACGGAGGGATGGGAGGCGGACGGGAATGAGAAGGAATTTGGGCATCTTAACAAACTCTTAATTACGTTTTCTATCCTCTGCTGGTGGCGGGCGTAAATGGCGGTCCCCGGGGAGCCTCTGATCCACTTTCTGATCTGCACAATTCACAGCCGAGCTGCTGATCAAAAAGCTGGAGCGGCCTAGATGCTTCAAACACATGGGACCTTTTTTTTTTTTTTTTTTTTCCAGCGTGGGACTCGGAGCTTGTCATTGAGCGGAAGTTTGAATTGTCAAAATTCACGCTTAAAAAAAAAAAAAAAAAAAGAACGAGCTCTCTTTAAAGATGGTGGGGGGATAAAAAAAAAAAAAAAGAAAAGAAAGAATTCACAGAGAGACTGCGGGTCTTCAAATGCTCCATGAATTGATAATGAGCATCCAAGCAACGTGCTGAAGGCGTTTGTCCCACATATGAGGCGGAATTCATCGGAGATGACCTCCACCCACATCCTGGCTCTTCTAATATGGCAGGCGAAGCTTTGATGTTTGTCACCAGTTGAATCCCCGGGGAGGCTCTGCTGTAATAAACCGCAGCAGTCAGGCAGCGCGTCGACACACACTCACCAGCAGGACGTCAGCTGCTCTCTGAGCGGCCTGGACACAGACGGACACTGGCTGCGCTTCCACTGATGTTGGAGAAAAAACAAAAAAAACAAAAAAAACTTCGCAATGTTTCCATTAAATAAGAAATTAATCACACATGACTAAGATTGTTCATGTAATCAGTCATTGTAAAGCAAGAAAGCAAGGTGCGATGATGGCCCAGTGGATACGCACAACTCATTGAAGGAGGCCTTATATGGGTTTGCGGTCGTCGCAGGTTCGATTCCCGGCCTGGTGACAATGGCTGCATGTCTTCCCTCTCTCACATTACTCTACTTTCCAGTCAGCATTTTCAAATAAAAGTCACTAGACTTAAAAAGAAATGTTAAAACTTAACATTCTAACTCAAGTTTTAACTTTTCATCTCCACAGCTGGTTTGGTCAAATGAGCTGCAGACTAACTGACAATCTTTTCAGAATACTTTGAATGGCAGGTATAACAGCAGGTATATAGTGGTGAAACCAAAAACAACTCCGTCTCAACTGTTTGCTGAAAGAACATGGAAGACAGCAAGAAATATTTTAGCAGAGAGCATCCATCCTCTTTATTCATCAGTTTGACCCTCTGAGCTCATGAAGGCGTTACTGTGTTCCTCTGGTAACTATAAAACATCTATTAGAAATCATTTATTGACAATGCAATAATTATTCTTAACCAAACTAAATGATAACATTTACCTTCTTGCTAAGTGTTTTGTTCTGTTCACAAATTGTTGATAATGTGATTATATGAATATAATTTATTGTTTTAGAGTCGAAGGAAAATTTCCACGCTGACAGACTAAATAGTTTCATCTTATTCATTCCTATATATCAGACTCTACCAACAAAAAATCTCTTACAACCAGGGTTCTGTACCTAATTCATTTGTTCTTTATTGACTTTTGCTCAATTCAATTTCTTATGTATACATTGCAAATAGTATTTTTAATTACAGTTGATCATGTTGTTTTTCATGTATCCGTATTTCTTTTGTTCCTCCTATAATTGATGGAGATATATAGATATTATTTTTAATGTATAAAAGTATTGTTTATGCCATTTAATTAGTTCTACATCCTTAAGGAAATGAAAAAAAATATGGTGTTTTATAAGATAATTTATCTTTTACGGTTCCAGTAAAGCCAGAATTAATAGTAAAATATAAAGACTTTGTGCTATTCTGATTTAGTAATGTAATTAGGTTAGTTGTGCTACCACCCCCACACCACTAGAGGCGGTATCAGGCCCAAAAAGATGCGACTGAGGAGCAGATATAGAAGTACCCAGAAAGCTACAGAATTTGTTAAAAACTGTGAGCTGCTCTGAAGTAAATAAAAGAGAGAAGTTCAAATATATGCTGAGAGTGAAAATCCTTCCTAAATATGAAAATATATCACAGATTTCAAAGGGAAATAAAAACGGGAGGCCGCGGATAATATAGGAAATAGCGCCCCCTCCACTTCCGGAGTGCAATGGTCCCATTTCCAAATAAGGTATGAGACTGACAGTGGTCCGTCCCGCCCCTTTCTGTTTTCCGCAGCGAGGTCCTTCTTGGAGCAACAAGCCCCGCCTACTTGGAGCGGCTCCAGGTGCGTCTCTGGCGGAAACAGCAGCATATTGAAAGAAATAAATCCTCATCTTCCCACCAGTTCCTTTCATCTTGCTCGTCATTTCCGCCAGCAGTAACATCCGGTTGTTGATCTCATGACTTGTGTGATGTAAATAAAGAGTTTCCATTACAGTTTTGTGAAATACATTTGTTTCAATACTGCAGGAAAACCACTGCAACTCAGGGGGGGAAAAAAAACTTTGTTATAAAAAATATGATTTATTTATTTATTTTAAATTGAGCAAGTTTATTTTTGTAATTTTAAATGTGTGCAATTTTATGACTAATGAAATCACAACTAGTTGATCAGGACACATTACTTCCCACCCATCTGCTGTCTGTAAATATCATGAAGCAACATAAAATTCTGAACTCTATTAGTTGTAGCCTACTGGATTTTATTTAGGGGTGTCAGAGAAAAGAGACTTAATTTAAAATCCTGACTACTATTTGAACATTTCCTTGCATTCATTCCTCCATACCGGCTTGTTGTTGGAAAGTCATGGGGAGGAGAGGAGTGTTGTTTATTTCCAGCAGGAGATGTAGAACACTCTGGACAAACCGCCAGAAAATACCTTTATTTTCAAATGAAATTGAAAACCATCTACAGCTATTATTAAAAATTAATACTAGACAATTACCAGACAATTACAGGAGTTTGTTTGAGACAGAAAATAAAACAGACAGATACTGTATGAAAATAAGAAAGAAAATTAAAATGAGGCTCTATCTTTGAAAATAAAAATATTTTGTCTGTTTTATTTATATTTTGTTGAAAGAGTTTGAATTATTGTGGGCTTAAACTTATAATTTTTCATCACAATTACACACTACTTTGTGTTAATCTGAAATAAAATAAAAATAATAATAATATCCAGAAAAGGTTTCAGCCTGTCACATGAGAGAACTCTGACTTTAATTATAAAAATTCTCTTGATTATTTTGTAATATACTAATCAATATTAAAGCCGTGGTGGATTGGTGGAGTGTTGATATTATTTATTTATTTATTTATTTATTTAATGTGTACACACTGCTGAGTAGGAGGCAGAGCCGTTTTTTGGGTTCTCCCAGTAATTTCTGTAGTTTATGCAGACATCACACACATCACAAAGCTCACATATCAGCCAACATCACAAACCTCCACATCCTGTGAAATATGCGTCCGTCTCTGAACTAGCGCAGGAACATGAGAGATTAGGGAGGAAAAGTGCATCAATATACCCTGGTTGTAAATATATACAAGGAGGGAGAGAGGCTGAGGGGGGCAGGAGGGTGTGCAGGTTTTTAAGTTGCTGTCACCCGCCTGTCACCGTGTCTGTCAGAACAAATCCATCAAGCCTCTGACATGTCAGGCTTCCCATTTGCATGAAGTACAACAGCAGCCGTCCTTATTATGCATTCTGTCTCACACTAACTTACCTCTCCCTTGCAGATCGACTAACTAGCATATTTTAAAGAATGGCATGCGCTGGAGATGATGGAGAGCTGTTTCTGCCTCTTTTAGTGTGTGTGTGTGTGTGTGTGTGTGTGTAGGGGCGGGAGGGGTGCCATGAGCTGCCATCCTCTAGTGGGCTAACTATGGAGGATTTTTATTTAGGGTTAGGGTTAAATTCACTCTCAGGAACAGCGGTGGGGCACAAAAGGACACAATCGTGTGTGTGTGTTGCCTTGTATTTGATGCGGTTTAAGGACCATTTTTCCGACAAATACTACCTTGCGGGGACCGACTGCTCCTTATGAGATCACAGAAGGAGAACGAAGTCATGGATTAGACTCAGTGTGAACTGAGTTTAGGTCAGGTTTGGGGTAAAGGTCAGGAATGAAAAATGAATAGAAGTCAATGTGAAGACAGAAACAGACCTACTATGGGTGTGTGTGGGTGTGTGCGTACAGTATGGTGGTGCAGATGCAGATGCAGTCATTCCCCCAGTGAGGAGGCCTCCACTGGGACAGGCACAGCTGTGGCACAGTATCGGGTTGCTAATGAGGCTTATAACACAGGCGATGGACTGGAAACACACACCGAAAATCAGCATACACACACACACGCACAGACATGAACATGCAAAAAGAAGTGAGAATACGCCAAATAAAATTTTGATATGAGTCTATATTGCCAGCTACAGCAATTCACATTAATATAGTTGCCTGTTTTTCTGAAAGTCTTTCTAATGCCACTTTGGTGATTTGCATGATTACAATGTTTTTTGTTTTAAATGTATATTCTATCACTTTTATTGACATATGTGGAGGCAATTGTTGGTATCCATCTGCTATGACCAAAAGCAGTAGAACTGTGACAGAAATAACTCGAAACTGACAAAACTAATAATGAATAAATAAATAAATAAATAAAAAGGAAGTATTTCTTTTGATTTCTGGTTCAACAGAATCATTTTAAAAAGAAACTGATCAAACAGGCCTGGTACTGCTAGACTTGACTTAATATTTTGTTGCTCAACCTTTTAAGATAAAACTCTGCTATAAAAATAATTTCTGTAACTGTCAATGACATTTCTGCTCCTGTCCACAGGTACTTTTGGTCCAAACCTCGTGGGTAAGCTACTCCAGTTGCCTCCAGATTCTTCTCTTCATTCCCGTCACTCTGTTCATTGCTCCTTCTGTTCATTTTTGTCCATGTTTCCTTGCTTTTAAGTTTATTTACTTTTATTGAATATTCAAACTTTCCTTTCTCCAACTCTGCCTACATTTTGGGTTCAACCGCTACACTCACACCACATTTCCAACATAATTTTGAATCTTTTATTGAACATGTTTAGTTAAAATTTTGGATAAAATTGTATTTGTTTAGTTTTGCTTTTACCTCCTGACCCCATTAGGGACAAGGGTGTAAGAAAATGGATGGATGGATGGATGGATGGACGGACGGACGGATGGATGGATAGTTTAGCTTTTGGAAGGACATTAAGTCCTTGGGTTTTATTTAACAGAATATACTAGAATGATTTTATTATTTGTTCACCGGTGTACAGAAATACACAACTGATTTCACTTTGTCATATTTTACTTAGTAATAGCAAAGCCAACAGAGTCCCCAACTGTGATTTAAAAATTTAGCAGCAATATCATTTCGATTACAGGTGTTATGTATGTTCATTTTATTGAGATGTGCAGATATTTTATCTTGTCTTATCATATATATTGTATATTCTGTACCATACTTTTGTCACTCCAGTTCAGCTTTTCAACCAGTCTGAGCTCAGGCTGGAATTTTCCAAACCGGTTTTTCTTTTCTCTTGTAAAGTTCTTGTTGTAGATTTGTTGCTGTGTTTGGGATCGTTGGGTGGTTGAAAGACGGCCTCACTTTTGACTGCTGTTTACTTTGGTAAGCAGCAGAGATTACGTGATCATCTAAACAACTGCAAGGTTCTCAGATCCTGTGACCGCTAGCAACTCCAAGTAATCATCATGCTTCACTATTAACTATGGACATTGTTTCAGAATTTGTGGATCCAGGTAAATCTTTGTTCAACTGCTGTCTTGTTTTCAAAGAGAAAAGTCTTGGTTTCACCATCCTTTGAAAGAAAGTCACATTTTTCTATTTGTACAGTCAAATTTTTACATATCTGGTTGTGAGATGCAGAGGCAATTTTTTTTCTGATCATTTCACTGGTTTTAAAGTGAATTTTACTCCACAGAATATCCTATTTTTGAACGTTGTTTTTCACTATAAAATGATAAACTCAAAGTTATTTAGAAACATTAAGGCCTCCTAGATTGTCGGCGCAGTGAGAACACACGGTGCCCAAACTCCTGATTCATAAAAGAGGACATGCTAGTAGAGGGATCAGGTAACGATGGGCTGACGGAGAAAAAAATTAGCAAAAGTTTTCTTATTGTAGATGCAATAATATTATAGATGCATAAATAAATAATGATAACAAGTGGGTAAAGACACTCAGGTGTTTCCATGGTTACTAAAGGACTTGCAAAGCGCCAGACCGCAGCGTCCACTGAACAGCAGATGGTTACGTTTCTTCATGATGAACTAAAGATTCACCATCTACACTATAAGGAATAAGTCACTGCTGTGAATTGTGTTGATTTAATCTGCAAACACAAATTTGTGGACTTTAAATAGCAGAAACACAACATCAAGTTTAGCTTAACGGAGTGTAAAGTTCCGATATAAGGCAACAAAAAGCTGCTAAACAGCCTTTCTTTCCTTTATTAAAGTTTGGTGGGTTGAATTCTAATTTAACTCACCATTGTAAGAATCTATCCAAATACAGTTATAATTTTACAAAACCTGTGCTTTTCAGTTTCAAAGTTTTCCAAATCAGAGAATAAAAAATTTAAAGTCCTGAAATGATTTCAGTATTGCATCGAATGTCACAGAAAAACACACTGTCGTTTTTAAAAATAACTCTTTTCAAAACATAAGTGAAACCCAAATTGAAAAGCAGAGGGTAAAAAATATGTCCATCCATGCTTGTTACAGAATTTGATGATTTGATGAAACATTTCCTAGTTATTTTATTTAGATCAACTCAGTTCACTTCAGTTATATATTTACAGAAAGTGATGTCATGATCCTGAGTAGATACGATAAAGTTCAGATTAAGTTGACTTGTTTTCATTCCCTAAAACACAGATTTTGTTCAGCTGTCTGTTAGCTATTTCTAGACTTTTCTGCTAACTCACTGAGACATGACTTCATCTCCGGGTAAAGAAACCGTTGCTAACGACAACGTTACCTAACCTCATTTGAAGGAATCCAACCTGACCTGTGAACGGTGTTTGGGTGAATAACTGAGACAGGGGAGGAATCTGTATTCATTTTTGTTTTATTTGACGGTCACCAGATGAGCAGATACACAATTTTAGAAAAAAAAAACATATTTGCAAAAACAAACAAAAAAAAAATAGAATACAATTTTGTAAATATAGATTATGTACAGGATGAAATGCAGTCAAACTGAAATGCATTCTGTGTCTGTCAACAAGAAGACAAAGCAGTGAGGAGTCTTTCTTTAGACCCAGCTTCACAAACAATAAATATAAACTGTATATATAATGTATGCTGCACTCAGCCAAGCATGGAAAACACCAGGGCAGGGAACTTCTCAACAATTTCCCCCTTAATCAGTTCTTGTACGTCACTTCTACACACACTCACATACACACACTCATGCCCATGAGAAGCTTGACACACAGGTGCACACGGGCAGGAGAACAAATACAGCTGGGTTACAACAATGGGCCATTTTAACACACACAAAAAGAAGAAGTAGAAGAAAAGAAAAGAAAAGAAAAGTGTATGGAAATACCAGTCATTGTCCTTGATCAGGAGGGAGAAGTGGCTTCCTGGTCAAAGCTCACTGGAGCCAGCTGAGCAGCACTTGACATTTGGCCTGATTGTAACAGGCAGTTTTATAGATAGAAAACCTCTTAAAGCTAAACAGATCTGGTCTAACTCTGTTCACTTTTTCGTCCCTGTTCTATGTCTCACTGTCTGTCTACCGTTCCCTTCTCCCATGGTGTTGTTCTCTCTGTCCTCAGAAAGTCGGAAGCCCAAAAGCCTCCCCACTGCCTCGGCCCCGTCTCAAACTGCAAAGAATGTAAATGAAATGCTGGAGAGCGCTCCAATCCACACTACATCGGACAGACAACTGCACAATCATTGAACGAGCACAAGAAAAGACAACAGCAACATAAAGTCATGGGCTGGATGGGGTAGGGATGCTTGTACGGAAGATGGCTGAAAGACGTAAAGGACACTAGAAAGAGACACTTTACCCCGTGGCCCGGCACCGCTTCTTAAAAAAATCACCTTCCTTGTGCTTGGCAGGGGGAAGAATTATGACTTTGTGCCAATGAGCGACTACATGCACTTGCATAAATCATCCATCTTGTTTGGCGGTTAATTACTCTTGTTTACCCTCCGAGTAACCTCGGGATGGGGTGGTGCGATACGAGGGAGTCTGGGTACAGGAGATAGCACAAAATAGTAATCGGCTGATGCTGCTCATCAGCGAGAAATTCTCTGGAGTAAAAACACATAGAGGGCTTTAACCTGGCTGTTACTGACTGAGTCGAGGGCAGATTCACCAGCATCCCGGTTGACTCATGGCTGCTTGCTAAGCTGTTCTGGAGTGGGCCAGTGAATGTACCAAGCTGACGAAACCCAGTTCTGGCCAATCATGTAGCTCCTCAGGATGTACAGCAGGCTCTGATCATTGCTTATTTCATTGTATGAACGCTACATAAATCTGCAAAATGGAGAGAAAGGGGCACAGAGGGAATATGCGCATTTCTTTTCTCATATCATCTCCTCTCTATAACCCCCCACCACCACCACCTCTTACAACACCACCACCCCTTTTCCAATCCCTACCCCCATTTAGTGTTGAGTGACTTTTATCATCGCTTTCACCAAAACACATTAAGCCCGTGTGTCCGGAGCTGAAGAGGGAGGGGAGGAGGTTGAAAAAACAGAGGAGCACATTAGATTAGCAATCATGATGCATCAATCTGGCATTACTTTGGAGATTAAAGAAAGGACGTTGCATTTCAATGGAGTGGCGCTGATGGTTGTGTGATGGATGATTGTCCTCTACTCCGGAACAGAGCAGGAACCACCACTGTTCACCAGGGAGAGGACAAATCCCCCTTTCTCTCTGTTTCACCTCCCTTCCCTTATGCTTCAGTCTTTCAAAACAAATATCAGCCTTATTCTTAAATCTGGAAGCCACAAACCTCCACCCCCTGCCCTTTACTTTCCAATCTATGAGCACCTGGGCACTGAGGAAATGTATGCAGCTGTTTGATTATGTTCTTATGTCAGCAACAACAAATTCTTTGTAGGTGGAGATAATACTAAGTGGGTTGCATACATTAAAAGTGAACATACAACATGACTTTGTCTGGTGTTTGAGTTACTGCATCTGTACGAAAAGATGGCTGTAAAGTGCTTGAGATCCAAGGACAAACAGGATGATTAGGAGGAGAGAGAGAGAAAAAAAAACTGCAGGGCATAAACTGGGAAAGGGTCAGATTTTACCACTGGGCTCATTGGAAGCAAGTTCAACATGGAGACAGAAAGCTTCATAAACACAGAGAAAGAGAGAGAAAAAAAGTGTGCAAGTCCCCAGGAAATAAAATGACAATATGCCTGAAAAAACAAACAAACAAAAAAAACAGAATCACAGCTAATCAGTCCAAGGGTACAGCTGACCCAGAGCCCTGCCCAGCGGGTGTCTTTTATGGTCTATTCAAACCCCTCAGATCCAAGTTCACCCAGGCACCCAACTCTGATGGCTATGAGCTGGTGGAGGACAAGAAAAAGCCCCTAAAGTCATGCCCATCCCCATGCCCACCCCTTGAGAAAGAGAACCATCAAAGTTGAAGTCCACATTATCTGTGTCCATAAAATCACTAAGCAGGATCGGGTCCACATCACAGTCTAGGCTGTTGGGGGCATTTTCCATTTCCAATTGGGCAGCCATTCTGTTGTGCGAGCTGTGCAGTTGTCCCTGATATGCCGAATTCCCTGGTTGGTGATTGTGATTGTTGTGATAATAGGCTTGCCAGGATTCAGCCATAACCTGATGGTGAGCTCTGGGGTAGGACTGGTGTCGGGGGTGAGGGGCAGAAGCAAGACGACAGGGGTCCTGAGGAACATCCAGGATGCCTGCAGGGTTTGGGGGTAGAGAAGGAGATGTTGGGAGGTGGGGGCGTGGCCCATAGTGGTTAGAGTTCTTAAGACTGTAGGGCTGCAGGACGTCAGTGCTCACCCGAGGAGACAGAGCCTGATGGTGAGGCCCACTATGCATAGGGTTGTGAGGGTTTGGGGGTGTGTGGTTGTGCAGGTGATTTTGACCAGAATGAGGGTTGTGGTCGTGGTTGGAATTCACTTTGCTTCTGTGACCATGCTCATGACTCTGACCATATTCATGGGCAATGTGGGGCTTGTGACTGTGGCTGTAGTCAAGGCTGGCTTGGTGTTTATGACCCTGATTGTGGTTTTGATGGTGAGCTGTGTTCTGGTCATGGACTGAGCCATGGCCGTTACGTAGACTGGGATTGTGAGCATGCTCTTGGCTGTTGCTATGGTTTTGATTGTGACTGGGATTCTGATTGCAGTTGTGCTGGCTGTGAACACTAGTCCCCTGTGTCAACAGTGCATGCGTTTCACGTCCCTGACCCAGCACAGCGTCTTTGTTGCAGTAAGGACCTCCCGTAAGAAGACTTTGCAAAGCATTGTTTTCTGAATAGCCCCTTATTGGGTGCTGAAAGTTAACTGGCTTGTTCTCCTGAATGGTCTCCATTGGAGTGTGGTGCCGCAACATACACATGGAAGACTGCCCGTAAATTGGTCCACAATAGGATCCTTCAGGTTTTGGCCCAGGCACAAAGGGATAACCATTGCACTTGATTTGCTGTTGCTGGGAGTAGCTCCTCTCCTCTAGACTAATAGCTCCAGTCAGGTCAGTCAGCTGAGGCAGTTCCACGTTGGGGCAGTGGCTCCCAGTGCCCAACGCTGGTGAGCGGGTGTTTGTTGGACTAGGGTATATCCGAGGGGAAGCTGAGCAAGATAGTCCACCCTCCTCAGGCTCATCAGCTTCCTCTTCTGCAAGGATTGGGGAGAGGCAGCCACTCAGTGTGGAGGCAGAAGATGAGGTGCGGGAATGCAGGTCTGTCCAAGTGTCATACTCTTCACCACTGATCATGACTCCTCCTTTCCCCGCTGGACTGCCATGCTCTGGGGAGCTCTGCATTGTCGGACCGGCTCCCTGAACTTGTCCCCGTCCCAGGCCTATAGCTCCTGCTCTTTTTCGACTCGTGCGACCTTTTGTCTTCAAGTAGCGTGTCCCGTTGTCTATGGATGACGCACGTCGTCTGGGTCCCTTACCCATCTTCCCTCCTTCTGGGTTTAGCATCCACCACGAGCTCTTTCCCGTCCCTTCATTTTGCACTCTGATGAAACGACTGTGCAGTGATAGGTTGTGTCTGATTGAATTCTGCAACGACAGACAAAAATGAAAAGATAGTGAGACCAAGGAAATAAGGGACAGAAGGTGAGATAAATAGGATTGCCTAAGGAAACATTTATAGCTAAATAATCAGTTCTTGAGAGCACAGTCATTTCAATTATGGCTAAGCTATCATGCCTTCGTGGCAAGTGAGACAAAAGATGGATAAAGAAAAACTAGGAGATAGTGGGGGGAGCAGAGAGGGCAGCGAGTGTGAAGGACCAATCGATACCTCCCTTGACCAACCTCTCCTCTCTATACACGCTCACTGAGTCATAATGTGGACATGGGTGCAGCCTCCACATCAAACTATCACCAAGGTTACAGAAATGAATCACATGAGGCAACCCAATCACAGACAGCCCATATCGATTGCGAGGCTTCCAAATATGAAAGCCTCAGATCCAGCCAGAGCTGAGGAGGGAGGGATGAAGAGAGGGGGTGTGATTTGGCACAAGAGGTTGTGGATGAGCACCAGAATGAAAGAAAGAAACAGAAACACAGAGGGTTAGAAGAAGAAAGATAGGAAGCAAACAGGGTAAGTGACATGCTCATTTAACCTCCTTTTTAAAATCACGGCACAATTACTACGACCTTAGGCAACTACAGTGGACGGCATTTTGATGATGAAGTCTCTCTGTGAGGCAGGATGGAGGGGGCGGCTGTAGGTGAGCATGGAGCGTGTTGGGAGGCTGAAGAATAGGCCTCTTTAGAACCATGTTTAAGAGTCTGAATGATAGCTGTAAAGCTAATCCCTAGCTCTGCAGCGGCATTTGAAGGCAATGCCAACCTGGAGCGAGTTGATGAGATCTAAGTTCGCCTAAAGGAGAGCTTACTAGGCTTACACATCATCTGTGTTGGCCAAGTTAGTTTAAATGCTGCTTGTTCATCCAGATTTTTCCCTCTTGTGTCATTATTCACATTCTCTCCAGTTCCCCCCAGCCCCCATTGCCTTTCCTCTCTTTGCTTTCCCAACTCTTTTTGCTTTTCCTTTCTCCTTTGGGATGTTTTGGCAAGAGCAAACTTTTTAAGCCCAGCCTGAATGTGCAATCACACACCTTTTTCTTTTTCCTCTCTGGAGATATCTATCTATTCTGCCTTGTTTATTACCTGCACATAACTCACAATCTCTGTCTGCAGATATCTTGAGCTATTCTCTATCTTCATTCACTCTCTGCCTCCTGTCCAATTTTCCTCCTCTGAGGCCCATTCATCTCCCTCTCGGTGTCCCAGCCTCTTTTGATCACAACATTGCTCATTCTCTCCCTCTCTCGCCAGATCCGCGCTCTCAGAAACCTCCTTGCAGCCTCGAACACAGAGCAAATATGAAAAACAAACAGCAGGAGATGCAAATCTGTGTTTAACGGGAGAAAGACCTTCTAACGGTCCAGAGAATCTTGTTAGAATGTTAGAAATGACAAACTCTTTGATACACCAGGGGATTTGAATAAAAAAATCCAGTGGACTCTGCTCGTCGATGGGACACTTCAACGGGAAAGTAATTCAAAACCTGACCAAGCGATCAAGAGAGAAAGCTTGGCCAACCTGGTGAAATGTTAGAGCAGTTAGTTAGAAGAAGAAGGCTAAGTGGCTTCCTACTGGGACAGTTCAAAGCACTGCCAACAAGAAAACCATCAAACCACATGACTGCAATGTGGACAGGCAGCTTAAAGAGAGAATTTCACTTTGTTTTCATTGAATCTTATAGAAAGCACAGCATAGAGAACAGCAGGTAATTGGTTTGTCGGTGAGAGTTTACAGAAAGAATCCAGCTCTAAGTGGGTTTCATATCACTGCTGTCCTGCCTACTACAATTTTCATTCATGTAGAAAAGCAGCCATCCCCGTAGCGTGACTTCTAACAGGTAATTTCATCCCATCCTCCACTCAAATCACACAGCTCTGACTAGACTCTCTTCACAGACGTGGAAATTGGATTTTGAGATTCGCATTTATGTTTCCCCTCCTGAACTCCCCACACACACACACACGCCAACTCTTTAAAATATTGTGTGCACAAAACTGCACATGCTCCATTCCAAAACACACTCAGACTCCATCACGGCTGAACTGAACGGTGTCGTAGTGTGAAAGAGGCCGCCGGTGAAGGCGACCCGCATCAGGTGATCTGAGAGCGGAGCCCTGACAGGCGACGGCTCTGGCTGTGGGTGTAGTCATGGCAACAGAGTAAACCAAAGCAGGAAGAAGAGTGAGGAAGAGGGGAGGTGATGTTGGGAAGGGAATAAACAGGGGGAGGAGGAGGCAGCTGATGCTGTTTGATGCTGCAGGCAACTCCAAACAGCCTTTTATCTGAGTCTGTCAGATTCCTGCTTCCAATCCACCAGGGAGGCTCAATCACCAGCAGTCCCAACGCCTCACTACCTGTACCAAGCTGTGATTAGCTGTTGTGTGTGTGTGAGTGAGTGTGCATGTAAGGAGAAACCACTACAGCAGACTGCTCCTCTGTCTCCTACTCCTATCTTGAACAGCACACTGTACACATGGCAGCCTATTCTCTTCTTTAGACATATTTAAAGTGAGGTTTTATGAATCATTCAGATTAATCATAAAGCTTTGGTTCTCTTGTGACTGTCAGAACCAGAGAGCAACAAAGAGCCAATAATTCAGTAAACTGGATAAATTTACAAAACATCGACATTTGTGTAGGGAAACTGATTGAGATGAATCAGTTTAACACGTCAAATGAAACAAATCATAAGGATGAAGGTGAATATGGAGCATGTCAAACTAAGTTAAACCTTTCAGAATGGAGTTGATAAAAACAGGTTGAGGCTTTATTTATGCTATGTATGCTTCTTCGGTAACTAATAAAGTTTCATGTTTGTAACAAAGCTTCCAGATGCCAGTTTATTAAATACTCTAAATGTTAATTATTGGATTTGTGTCACAGCTTGTCTTGTCATGTTTGTTTTTGTTAGATATGAAAAGTTTTTTGCCAATTTTTTAAATCACTTTTTTTTTAATCCAGTTTTAAGCTGACATTATTAAATGGAAGGTGCTTAATAACTAAACTTCAATGCTAACCATGACACAACACGGGATGAATCAATCAGAAAATAAAATTGGAGTGGTGTCAGATTTGAGAGGTTGGAGGATTTCTCTTTTGTCATTTCTCTTGCTACCATTTGACTCGTGGATTGTTTACCCAGAATGCCCTGCGGCATAGTCCACTTCCTGCTGTTGGAGTGGTCTTCGGGTCGCTTGGCGTTCATATATGACTTCAAACTGCACCAGAATTTACTTTTTGGTCCACATTAGAATTCAATAACGAATTTCCACCTTCCCAAACAAGCCGGACCTTCTAGGACACAGTTGTCAAACTCCAGTCAAACTCCAGTCCTGGAGGGCCGGTGTCCTGCAACTTTTAGATGTACCTCTGCTGCATCACACCTGATTAGCAGAGTTCTGGAGGCAATTAAGCCATTTGATTCCAGTGTTTTGTACCTGTGGCACATTTAAAAACTGCAGGACAGTGGCCCTTGAGGTCTGGAGTTTGACACCCCTCTTCTGGACAAAATCAAACAGAGTTTGATGCAAGCAGACTGAACGGGACTGGTGGCTGTGCATCCATTATCTGCCACCAGGAGGTTCAATACCTCCTGTCTAATATAATCTGTCATGTTATATTAGAGGTTAGTTCCCCAAACATAAGAACTAAGATAAATGAAAACAGAGTGTGACACAAAGACTTTACAAAATGATACAAATGAAATAACATATGAAATTACAGCACTGTCATAGTTTTCTATTTCCACAATTCATGAATATATGTGACTACATCAAAAAGCTCTCTGATATGCCATTGTGTGAAAGTACATGAATCTGGAATGGTTTGTTATGAGTACTAGTTAAGGTCAGGAAATGGAGGTCATCCTGGTAACCGACCTGGAGCCTGGACAGATCTAACGTCTCGATCATTATGAACCCACTGTTTATTAAAATAAAACTACATCAACAGTCCTTCATCTGAGAAAAGTTATATTTTCTGTCCTCGTCCATCAAAGGCACTTGGGTTCTCCGTGTTCAGGATCACATTACGCATCAGCTCAGTGGGTGTTGTTGTGCTAAAGAAGTTCACTGGCCACTTTTATAATAATAATGAGGTAGTGAATCAGGGTCTCACTGACTGTCACCTGTTTCTATGGAGATGCACTAGATGCTCACAGCTTCCCACTTCACACATACTGTCCCATCAAGCAATTGTACGAACACTGCGTTCATCTGATGTAGAGAGTCTTGCAAGCTTATGTAGGCTTGGCTTTATCTTATGGTGCATGACACTCTAATCAATCAATCAATCAATCAGTCAGTCAATCAATCAATTAGATGTTGTCAAGGAACTGTTAAGCATATCAGTTGGTTTATGAGATTAAATGAATTATTGTTTGTGTATGTTTACCTTGGCTTCCAGCCACAAGGGAACCAAACTTAAATTTCTTTCTCTTTGATCACCTGCTGGTCTGTGGAAGCAATTGAAATGATGTGTACTTGTTCTCTGTTATATTTGATGTGGGAATTATAATAATTATTTTTTTTAAAATACTGGCTAAGAATGAACAAATCTGTCTTTAACTGATGACAGTTGGCCATCTACAGCGGAGGTCCTCAGGGCCCTCCGTCCTGCAGGTCTTGGATGTTTTCCCACTGCAGCACCACTGATTCAGATGACTGCGTTTCCTCCATAGCATGTCTACAGTTTCTGCAGGATCCTGGAAATGGCCCATTCCTTTCAGACCGGTGAACAATAGCAGAGAATCATCTAAAACATGCACGGCATCAGCCCCTGAGGGCCAGTGACTTACTGGACTTCTCTAATGACAGCTGATTTATTTATTTTTTTAATCTAAAGAAACAAATTATATCTTCCAAATTTACATGTGGAATAAAAATAAATAAATAAAAGACCACAAAAAAGCTGAGTGTACTGTATAATTAGTGTCTTAGCTTTACTATACAAAGACACTGCAGACGACCTGTCACATGTTCACTTGTGTTCCGTTATAAGGCAGCGTACGTTCAGGTGGTTGAGCTGGACTCAGACTCTGAGTTGACCACATCATGCATCTGGGACTGTGGCTGGATGCCACCTCTACAGCGGTCAGACTCCTTCAGCAGGCAGCTGAATGCCCACATCCTCCATTTCAGACCAGCACTCAGGCTAATTTTCTAGATTATTATTATTTTCAGCCCCTTGTCCCTTTTTATTCTGGGTAACCCAGCTAACGTTAATTATGTCTATTGCAAATTATCTAGCTTCTGTCGCATAGCAACAAGGATGGTGTAAGCAATACAGCTCTTTTCCTCTTGCAAGTAATTCTCTCAATGGAGGTTTGTGTGTGAGTGGAGAGAGACATCAGTGGACAGAAGAGTTCTTCAACATTCCTGCATGTTTGTGGATGGGCGACTGTTCCAGGACAGATGAGTAAGGCTGATGATGTATTTACCACCGATAACTTTCCAAGTAGAGACCTGACTCATTTTTATTTAGCATAAACACTGAAGAACATGACCTAGAGCGGGAACTCCAAAGAGGAGGACAAGAGGTTCCTGTTACACCCATGTGTTGTCCAGGTGGGTCACCATCCTGTGGGCTCACAGCAGGAATCTGGGTTCTGTTCTCAAGATATCCCATATATCAGCAGTCTATAGCCTGCAACCACAAATGGTTCTGTAGATGTTCCACAATGGTTCTTAATAATTTGGAGAAAAATGTGCAGAACCTACAAATTTTTTTACGTGGTTAAAATATAGATAGGCTATAGCAAATGCAGATTTTTTGAGGGATGGAATAAATCCTGGCGTAAAATTTCCACATGATACCAATTTTTCCAAGCATGATACATGACTTTTTACAGGTATATGTTTAAGTAAAATGAACATTGTTCTTTAATATGAACTACTGACAACATGTCTCTAAAATTCCAAGCCAATACTTAGTGTTTACTTGCAGAAAATGAAAAATGGTCCAAATAACAAAAAAGATGCAGCCCATTCAGACCTCAAATAATGCAAAGAAAAAAACTTCAAATTCATTTAGAAACAGCAATACTAATGTTTGAACTCAGGAAGAGTTCAGAAATCAATATGTGGTTGAATTACTGTTTGTTTTAAAAAAGACCATAAATGTTCTGTTGTATACTGCAGCTACTTGTTTTTAAAAAATGTTTATCATATTCAGTCAGGTGTATTTGTCTTGCAGCAGTGTTTTGAAGCTCTTCATGTAAAACAAAGTGCTGTACAAGTTGAAGTCAGTCAAAGCACTGACATCACACATGCAAACAAATACCAGCATATGTATTTCACACACTTGTACACACACATCATCAACACCACCCTCCCACTCCACCCCCCAAACTGGCAATCATACTTAATCCCCCTCCAGCCTGAGTAATCCCCGACAATCCAAGGCTAATCCTGGTTAATGCTGGACACTCCTCAGCTGGGTTTCACCCTGAAACCACGGCGACAGGGTGGGGATTGGTCGGATCATGGCGTCTGAGGGTGGGCGTGTTCGCTGATGGACGTAATTGGTCGGGCAGTTATCGAGAGTCAAGAAAAACAAGCACAGGCTTTGACCATCTTCAAGCTTCATCCGGATTGACCCCGAGCTTTCGTCACACACCCTGGCCTCTCTGTTGTCACGGCGCTGGTGACAAAACATGTTTTTCACCCAGCCCGTTGTTGTCCCATTCACACTAACACAAGACTGTGTTGAGATCCCGAGGGAGCAGAGACAGGAGGGCACTGCAGAACGTTCCTACTGATTTACAAATGAATATAAAAATTCTAATAAACTAGACAAAATGTAAAGAGGTTCAAGTTTCAGCCTGTCTTTTATTACAAGGAGCTCCTGAGAAGTCATTAGACTTATTCAATCAGCTGTGCCTTCCGAAGCTCCTGGTTCAATTCCTCTTAGTGGCTATTGATCCTGATTTCAAATGCAGAACTGATGGCACCTTGATCCAGCTGCTGCTTAATCTGTTGCTACGGAGACAGAGACCGCTTCACCAGACAGGCTGCGGTACGCCACCACTGTGACAGCCCTACTTTGAGCTTCAGTAGCTGCATTTCCATTACGAATGTGCTCAAAAGTCATCAACAATGTTCTGCTAATGTGGAAAAAACACAATTTTGCAGTCGTTGTGTTTCCATTAAATAAGAGACACAATTAAAATCATACAAGAATGACTTTGTTCAGGTGAAAAACCTGTCTATAACTTCCTGTCGTCTTCTTTGTGGTTTTCACAAATGGCAACATCAGGGTTGGTGATCATGTGACTCGTGTGATGCATAAAAAGTGTTTCTATTGCAGTTTTGCAAAATAAACCAGTTTCAATAAGGCCAGGAACCCAGGTGCACCTCATCCTAGTGCTAAAAGTTTTTATTGAAGTTTTATTGAGTGATTTAGTCTTTGTGTGTTTCCTGGCCTTTTTCTGCGAACCACAGACACTTCCAGTGGATTATTAGTTGCTGTTTTTCTTTTTGTTTGCTTTTAATAATAGTCATAATTTTATGAGAACTACACACCAAACTGTGTTAAAATGAGGAAAACTGAGCATCTTGTGAAATTATAGTTGGTATTGGTTTTACAAACAAAGAAAATATTTTCATCTTTTAGCACATCAACATGAAGTTGTTATCAGCTGCAGGACTTCAAAATGATCGTTTGAGCAAATGTCCATCTGGAAGCAAGAACTACAGACTTATTGAGCCGGTCATGTCTGATGTTAATAACTGTCAAAGCTTTTTTTATCTCATTAAATCAACTTTATTTTCATAAATCTATGACTTTCTTCTGGAAAACATTGCACCATTTTTCTGCCAATAGTCTAAAAAGTCTAAAATACCAAGAAGACAGTAAAACAGAAAGTAGAATTTAAAACTAAAAAGACAAAGTAAACTTCTCTTTAATTTAAAACATCTTTAAAACATCCACAGAACCTGCCCGATGTTCATTGTTCCACATCATCTTTTCATTTATTGTGCTTTCTACTTCATATTTTAAGGATCCCTCTCTACTTTCTAACTCATCCCACAACACGTTAAAATTTTTATTTATTTTTGTTTTGAACTTCCATGCAGCTCCTGATTAGATGTGGCTCAGCACAATCCGGCTGCGTGTTGTCAGAATCACTCTGCTCTGCCTTGTCGAGAAGTAGTGGGACGAGGCGAAGCCCTTTTCTTCCTCTTGCTCAACCATTATTTATTAATCCATTTCACACAGCCAGGAGTCATTATGCACGGTCCTGTCAATGGGTATCTCTCTATGCCGCGCATTTATTTGATAATAAGCAGGAGTGGGGAAGAAGATAAAAGCGCTGACTGCGTTCATTGTGGAGCGCTTTCTGCAGGCGGGGAGACTTAAATGAGAGCATCCAGCCTCTGTGTGGGAATGGTTCTCGTCTGCAAAGCCTGTCTGGAGGCAATCGATGGAAATTAGTCAACGTTAAAGATTCACTTCCTGTGACTGATGTCACGGCTAGTGCTTGTCTCTTTGAAGAGAAAGGAAGAAGTGGGAGGCTGAGGGATTAATGGGGTTGAGGAAGGTGTGAGCATGGGGAGTTTGGGTGGGGGCTGTAAGCTGGGAAAAAGGATTTCATTCTTATGGTGGATTGCAGGGAAATAATAGCCTAAAATATCCAGAGGAATACAAGTGTAGCTCGAAACTTCAGAGGGACACAGTAACTTAGCTTTGGATGAGGACAGCGCACACAGTCAGTCTGAAGAAACGTGCTGCTGCTGCTGTCCACTCACACAGACATGACTCACTGTTCACTGGGCAGAGCAATAACGAACCTCACAAATCACGATATTCAAATATTATATATATAAATATATATATAACTCCATCCATTTTCTTATACCCTTGTCCCTAGTGAGGGGACAGGGGTGTCAGGTCCTTCAGAACCTATTTTCCAGCTAAGTTCCGGGCGAGAGGCGTGGTCACCCTGGACAGGTCACCAGTCTGTCGCAGGGCAACACAGAGACAGACAGGACAAACAACCATGCACACACACACTCACACCTAGGGAGAAGCCGGAGTACCCGGAGAGAACCCACGCATGCACAGGGAGAACATGCAAACTCCATGCATAAAGACCGCGGACCGGGAATCGAACCCAGGACCTTCTTGCTGCAAGGCAACAGTGCTATCAACTGTGCCACTGCGCAGCCCTATTATTACATTATATATATAATATTATATATATTATTATATTGTATATATTATTATAACATACATAATAATAATATGTATGTTATTTTATATATATAATATAAAAATTCAAATATTATACAAATAAAAATCTGAAAAGTGTGGTGTGCATGTGTATTTAGACCATCCGAGTTGCAGAGTTGTAGTAGTTTTGGGTTTTTCATTGTAGTTTAGTTTTACTTCTCTGTGACTTTTTGTTTATCTAATTGGCTTAGTGTTAGTTCGTTTTTAGAATCTCGGCCCAGAGTCTTTCTGCATGTTCTGCTATCTGCATCGATTATGACTGTTTAATAATTGTCAGAGATTTCAGTATCCATGTTGACAAGGCAGAAGACAGCGGCAAAAAAGCTGTGGGATATACTTCAACATGCTAAACACTGGACCTGGTTATCAGTAATGATGTGAATATTTCCCACGTCTCTGTAACTGATGTCTCCCTGTCTGATCATAAAACAGACTCTAATACAAAATGTTCTTTCACAGACAAAGCAGCAGAAACCTTTAATCAAACCTGCTCTTCCACCTCGCCTCTATGCTGTAAACTTCTAGATAACTTGGTAGATAATTTCCATCCTAAATTTCAAGTGAAGGTAACAAGTCTTGAGTAGAGATATGAGCAAATAGTTAGACCTTTAAGAAACCTCTGTCGTAGAGATGTAGTTGGACATAATGGCCTAAAACTCAATTTAACGTTTATTATGGAACCGACAAAGAAAAACTCTGTAGCTATCACTCAACACTAAAACATGCAAGGGAGGCGTTCATTGTGGAAATCATAAACGAAAACATTAAGGGTTTATTTGCAACAGCTGACAGGATCACAAATCGTCCAGTGACTGTAGCTCCTGAACTGCAATCTAACGATGCTTGCAAGGAATTTGCCAACTTTTTTGCAGAGAAAATGTAAAAAATTAGAGCGTTTATCTGCATATCCACACTAAATCCAATATCAATGCTACCTCAATCATAACAAATGCAACAAAATGACTACATTTCAACTACTTAACTATAAAAGCTTAGAAGAAATTATAAATCAATTAAGCTGAAGTTCCTGCTGTCTGGATATTATGTCCACATAATATCCGTAAAGTACTGCCTGTCATTGCTTCTGATCTGATTGAAATAATAAACTCATCGCTCTCATCAGGTTTTCTCCCAGGCTTTCAAAACAGCAGTGATCAAACCACTGATAAAAAACAACAATCTGGTTCTGCTCTGCATCAGAACCAGAACCAAAAACAGAGAAGCAGCATTCAGTTATGCCCCACAAATCTGGAATAAATTTCTATAAAACTAAAAAATAGCAGGAACACTGATCTCCTTTGAATTAAGGCTAAAAACCCACCTGGTTAGAGTTGCTTAAGAACCATAAAAAATGAAACAATGACCAACATTTTTAACATGTATTAATGATCTTGACGATGGCACTTGGCACTAATAAAATATGGAAACATCGAAGGGTGTGATTTTTTGTAGTAAAGCTTGATAAAAGAACCAAGCATTTCCTTCTTGAACTTGCTGGTCTGGTAGAGCTTAGATCGCTGCACTGTGTTTATGGTACAAGCAGAACTTTCTCTGGTTCACCTGCAGGAGCTGTGACAACCGGATCAGAGCCGGAATCTCCAGCAGCCTCCTAAAAACGGCAGCAGTTACCTTCTCCTCAAAGAACAGCCGAGGGACTACAGCCAGCCCGGAGGCAACAGAAGGCCTTTCATTCCCCTGAACTCCCTGTGGAGCCGTGGACCGGGCGGGGTGGGAGGGCTGCAGGCTGGGAAGCAAGCTACTGAGGGAGCGAAAAGACAAGTGAGGAGAGGAAGAAAGAAAAGCTCTGTCTGGGGTTAACCTGAGAAAAGGTAGTTGAGAAAAGAGCCTGAGGGACCAGGGATGGACGGCAAGCCCAATTCCCAGCGAAGACATCTCTAATTGGCGCTGTGGGCCGGCTGAGGCAGGCTCCCCCGCCCGTTGGCGTGCAGGCCAAGCCGGAGCCGGAGAGCCTGGGGCAGGAGGAGAGGGCAGATAAAAATAGAGCAGGGAGATTAACGAGCATCTGAGAGCGGGACAGGAGATTGGAAAATCCTCACTGCGTGTCCAGGGGCTCCAGCCGGTTCTGGAGGCCCGATGAACCCACGGCGGACACACACACAACTTTCTTCATCTGCATGAAGAACGCAACAAAATGAAAGAACTCTGGAGGTTCTGATCAGTGTTTAACAAGGTTTATATTTCTAAATAAAAGCCATTGTCTTCATTTGTAGTATGATCTAAATACGATTAATGCAACTTCAAATTTTATACAGATAAAAAATTTGATCTGTTTTAGTTATTGTCAACTGAGGCCAGAATATAAAATGTGATATAAACGTGTCACTGGATGCTAGCAATGTTCCAAAACAGACACATCTGTTCAGTGAGATCTGCATTGAGAGGTTTCTTGGTATTACATTATGACACAATCATTTATTTTTGGATCTGCTGAACTTTTAGATATATTAATTTTTCATCACTCTCTCCTATTCTGCTCTTAAAATGTACCAGCTGTTCATTTCGATGTGATAAAAATGTAATATTAGAAAAGTATTAGACCAGACAGTTTGGCTTGGTTTAACCCTAGAGTAGGTCAGAGCGATAGCTATGAACAGACTTATCACTCATGCAACATACTACTAGCTTACGCTTATAGACATTAGTTGATCAAGAAAAGTGTAAAGTTCTTCAGCCCGCAGTTCAAATACTAAATGTTTTTATCAATCTATCTAATAGTCCAGGCGTCATATCTAACTGTGATTACTAATTTAAAAGAGAGAATATGGACATAAACACTGAACTAACCAGGTAAAAACCATCTGCTTGTTCTACGCTTTGCTTCGTCCAGAGAGTCTGGACCGCTATTGAGAAACAATTACTTCCAGGAGGCGTGGCCTCAGTTGGAGATTGAAATTTTACCCAACTGCCAACATTTGACCATGACGTATGTAATGCTCAAGTTTGATGCTAAAAAGCTTACCAAAAATTGTTCTGTAAACAACCATCTGCAAATGAGGAGGCTGTTAACGTTAAGTCAATATTTAGAAAGGTGGCCAACACAAACTGAATGCCTCTGTTCACTTCCTCCGCTGCCATCACTAAAACTACAAGCAGACTGTGATTCTAAAACAAAGCAGAAAATCAACAGCATTGTTCACAACTTATCTTTCTATTTGCTCATTGCCCATGTTGAAAGTCTAGAGAAATTTTCTCTGATGGGAGAAAACCCAGACGGAGCACTGAGGGGAGATGAGAATCCAATGAAATTGTGTAGGATGGTGATGGCCAGGCTAACAGTGATTTCTTTAGATGAAAATACCTTCACTCATGTGTCTAAACAGTTCACAGATGTCTAGGATGAATTTGGAAGATATCTTATTCAGAAGTGAAGTTTAGAATCAGTTTTAGAGTTTATTAGAGATTGAATAAACGAACAAGATGAGTGACAGCATCCAGCCTAGAACATGCAACTTTTCCACTTTCCTGACTAAAATATCAAACATGTCAAGAAACATGTTTGATAGTCCAGGACTTTTTTACACATCTTAGACTCTTAGTTTTGTTGTAATATTACTATACTTCAAATGAAACTCATTGATTCAGCTTTGGTGTCTTTCTGTCAGCCTTTCTGTATGCAGTTCTGCTTGAAAATTATGATTTCTGCTGTACAGTCGACATTTTTCTTATGGCAACAAACTTCTATGTATTTCCCCACATGGATATTATTACTGCAACACAAATACAAAAATAATTGTATTAGATTAGAATGCTAGATTGTCTATAAGCGATCTCAGAGTTTCATTTTTCTTCTTTCAGACATTTTTGCATTGCTTACAGACTTGTTTTGAATTTTGATCTAAGATCAGAGAAGTGTCAGACTGGACAGTCTTGCTTGGTTGAAACATAGACTAAATGAGATTATTTTGTCTCCATCCCCTGACTGATACTTTTCAATAATCTTTTCTCTGACTTCGTTGGAGTGTTCTGTAGTCTTCATGCTGTAATATTGATAACATTTCTTTGTCAAGATAGCCACATTTTGTTGATTGTTATTGATTTGTGAAAGTAATAAAAAGGGTAACCATTCAAGGAGGTGAATATTTTTATAAGTGCAGCACCTTATTACATGACATCATCGATAGTTTTGATAAATGTATCATCCTGATTTGTTTTTCAGTCTGGATGTTTTAACCTCAGTGTAAAGGTCACAGCTGATGAGGCTGGTTCTGCACCCTGATCTCCATGGCGATGCATCCTGCTGCTCTTTGAATTTCATCATCCTCCTGCATCATCCAGCAAACAGGATCACCACCCTACGACATTTAATACTACCCAGTGAGAAACAGACCTGATTTCACCAACAAAGTTATACATAGACTTCATCTAGATATGAGTCAATGATAATCTGTTCATAGCTGTTATGTCATTGTATATATTTCGACAAAGGAAAACGTTTCTCTAAGCTTAGAACTAATGTCAAAAATTCATAAGGTTCCCCAAAAAAAACACCTGTAAATAAGAAAATGTCGGAAAACTGAAACACAGAGACATTCGATTTAGTGTTATAAAATGAATACTTTATTCTGTTAGCATATAATTTCTTCCTTTTTCTCTTGGTAGTATTTTCAATGGTTTTTTTTTATTATTTGTGTGCTCTGGATCTCATCAGAGACCAAGTTCTGTTTGGTGCCTCAGTAAGACATGATGATTTCTGAGCAAAGCTGTTCCAGAGGAGGAACAGAGATTAACCCAGATAAAAATAGATATATACAAAATGTCATCACAACAATATCAGTAACCTGGTCTTGAACTGGTCTATATCAGCTGAATCTGGTCCCCATTTCAACTTCTAATTAACATGTCAGACAACCCAACAGGGATCCACTGCAGAGCCACATGTCTGCAGTGGATGTGTTGACGTATTATTAACTAAGAAATGCACACTGGGTTTCCCCAAACCACAAGCCCTACCAGCTCAACCTTTCCTTCTAATTTAGTGATTAATAAAATAAGCATTCAATGACTTATTTCATTACAATTTCTTTTTACTTTTCTTATATACAATATCTAAAGGTTCAGTAAATACTTTGTCAGTTATTTTAACTGAAGGTCACTTTTCTCCAAGTGCAACAAAACCATCATTGTTTCAAATTCACACAAATTGTCATTGTAAATAGTAATTTCAATATTGACTAAATGAATCCTAATTATAATTGTTCCCCCGCTGCACCAGGTGGCAGCAGCACCATAATCAGCTGCTAACATTTTGCAGCTTGGAATATTCTGGAAACGTCTTCACAGAAAACCTCCCCAGCTGTGTGTGTTTTTGCCACACACACTGAATGGTGCCAGTGTGTTCCTATTGGTCAGGTGATCTGCCTATTCCTGTGTTTACAATGACCAATCACAGACAGTCCCGTGGAAAACAATCTGTTCCACAACCATTTTGCTTACATAAAGAGATATTTGTCTGGGACGAGTGAGAGACTCACACCAGTTAACCTCCATGTAGAACTGCTGGACCTGTGGACCGGACTGCACAGTGCAGGCACAGCTAGCAGCACAGATGCCCTACAGCAAGAAGATCCAGGGTTCCTGTACCAGCCTGGCGTCCTTCTGCATGGTCTGTCCAACTTGCCTTTGGGTGACAGTGTGTCTACATTTTTTCCCCTGTGTGTCTCTTTGTTGTTGTTTTTACACAAACCTGATCATTAATTCATGTATCTCTTCTTAATCCATAATTACTTCACTTCATACGAATCTGCACTGTGGATTAAGATGTAGATTTCTACCATTAATGTCAGAAGATCCCACTCCTCCAGTTCTTGCTACCTTTAACTTGCTCACTTTCTTCTTGTAACCATAGCAGATATCCAGGCTCTAACGCCTTCAGGACGTTTTTTAGGGGATTTTTTTCTGACATAGAAACATGTTCATAGGGCTGGGAAATAAATCAATAACCATATGTATTGTGATAGACACATGATCAATATCAACAGAATTTACATCCGGTAGAATGTTCAATAATTTCACTGAAATCCGATCCAGAACTGCACGGCATTCTGGGGGATGTAGGCAGAGGAGAAACTACAGCCACTCATCCTCTCATGGTTGCTAAGCTCAACATGGTTGGTGGCATCAACTAATGCTCTTTGGTAACCTAGCAACAACCTGTTGAGAAATTTGCACATCAACAGTTTTTTGTTTCTCCATCATGCCTCATAAGTTCTTAAACATAAAAAAAACAGGATTGAGTGGAAGGAGAGAATGAGAAGAACAGTTTCAGAGGAAACCGAAGGGTTTGGAGGTATTTCAGATATTTAAACTTAAAATTAACCAATAATTATTGATATCAACTGATATTAAACTCTTATATCATGATGTGTTTTTCATAAATAACACCAAGGTCTAAGATGTGTATGAATATGAAAAAAATAAATAAATTCAGTACAGATACTAAAGCCTTCAGTTTACAGTGAAGCTAACTTGTGCTGTGTGTTGAAAGACTAACGGTGGGAACCGTGTTGAGTTGCATGGAGAACAAGATGGGCTCAGTCAGAGTGATGTAAGAGCAGAACCTGAACAAGTCCAGCTTGGCTTGACCTCAGTGGTTTCTGTGTCTCAGCTGCAGGACAGACGCAATGACTGTAAAGCAAAACTAACCTGACGTTTTCTACCTTCCACGTTATTACTCAGATTTCATGCCATGACGCAGCATTTCCAACAAAACCTCACAAGTGCTAAAAATCCACTTAATTATAGTAACGGGAGTAAATGGGTCCGTTGTCTCCACCTTCGACTGATAAAGGGAGCTGCCTCCTCAGCTGTGGTTTTTCCCCTCTCAGGCCCTCCGGGGGTTTTCACACACCAGGTGTGGCATCGTGACACCTCTGGGAGCCAAATGAGAAGCTGATAAACAGGCCTGATCACACCTGCTATCAGGTCTCAAGAGAGCCCCTCCTACCTCAGCAGTCAGCTGTCACATCCGCCGCGCTCGCCGGGGGCCAACCGGAGGCCCACGCTCACCGGGGTCCACACTGCAACGCCAACAACTGGAAGGATCCACAGTGAAAACCCAATCACTGCTGGAAACAAGATCACCCGACTGGCTCTCTGGATATGTTTTTATTTTATTTTGTTTATTTATTTATTTCAAATTTTGCCAAACTTTTCCCGGACTGCTGAAAGTTAGTGACCTTTTTATATTTTAATGTGCCAATGGCACATTTATTATCTGTTATTTTATTACAATAGTTTCACAATATAATTTGGGGGATTTTAACACAATTTTCTGTGTTTAGATTTATTCTAAATGTCAAGTTTTAGTATTGTATTTTTTTTATTTTTTATTTACTAATTATTATATATGAAGTAATGTGTTAAAAAATACACCTTTTTCTGTTATTTGTGTCCAAGAAAATTATTTGTAAAGTATGAAAAAAAAAATTTGAATAAAACCAATGCTTTTTTGATCCTCCCAGATTCAGAAGATACATTCAATGCACCAAAAAAAATTATATTAAAAAAATAAAAGAATCCATGAATATGTATTTTGTGTTGTAAAAATTGAAGTTAACACATAGTCATGAAAATATTTTAGAAAATAGATTGGTACATTATTTGAAAAGGTTTTCAGACTTTAAAAAAAGAGAACTTGTTTCATGTTTGACGGTTTAAATTCAGGTTTAGGAAACTGGGAGAATAGAGTAAAAACCATATTTGCATGCAAAATATGTCAACGTTTTGTTTTTTTTCCCTACAACTTTAGAGCCTCCAGACAGAGCACTGCAGCTCTTCCGGATGGAAACAGTGGACAACACAACATGTACCTCAGTTTCAGAATCCAGTTCTTGTCAGCAATAAGTGGTCCTGGAAAGGCACTTCATTGTGACCATAGTTATTCCAGACTTTTCACTGAATATTCATAATTAAATTAAGGTACTGTTGAATATTCATTGCTTGGGCACCTTTGCTCCTTAGCTGCTTCATGGAGACAGTATGAAAGTACCTCAGGATTTAATGCTCTCATGGTAAACATCACGCTGAGTCTGATTAAATATATTTGTTGCATTTATTTCCTTGTGGAAAAATATGCAAATTAACCTGTTTTGTTTGTGAGGAGGAACAGTTGTGGAGCACTAAATATGTCGCTAACAGTTCAGCACTTCCAAATGCTTCATTGTTTGAATAGAATAGACTGGAATAAAATAGAATTATCCTTTATTGTCCCTCAGTTTGGAAACATAGGGTTATATGTCTTTAGGGATATTGGCACCAACAGACATTCAGGTTGTGTTAATTAGCATCACATCTGTTCACGGTGATCATAATGGGATTCACAGAATGAGCATCTATACTCTGAGAGGCCAAAGACAGGAAGTCCCCTAAATGACAGGAGCAGTTTGGGGAAACACTGGCCTCCCGATTAATAAGACATACTTAGTGATACCAACTAATTTGCATCACTGCACAAAATGGGAACTTTGTATACCTAAAGTTACTGAAAAAAGATCTTACACTTTTGCATATTTTACTACATTACACACTTGAGACTAAAGGAAGAGATTCACCCTCCAAAAGAACAATAACTCTAAACATACTGTACCACCAGAACTAGAATGGGTTAGATCAAACCATGTTAATGTATTTGGACTGAGATTCTGTAGCAAGATCTGGATATTGAAAGATGCTCTTGATTCTGGCTGAGCTCTGATGATCCACCAGAGGCCGGCGAGAGTTCTACCAGTATGCTAGTTGTTCCTAGCACTGCGCTCTTCTGGACAGAGAACTCAAAGGTTGTTTCCTGAATCTACTGGAGCCACTCACCTAGTTTCGGGGGTTACTACTGGCACTACTTCAGCCTCCCACATACTTCATGTGAAGGGTTGAAATCAGCTCTCATTGGCGTGGATTCATCGACAGGTGTTCTGTGCCGTTGTGTGACAGGTGTGTGTGAAAACAAACGGTCCGCAATCACCTGACTGCAAATCGACTATTCTGCTTCAGATGAAGCATGTGTGAGCCTTAAGCCATTGACTCTAATCCGCCTCTTTATTTCCTATTTCAGTTCTTGGTATTCCTATAACTACTGCATTATATTTTGCTTTGTCCATCCCCACAATGTCTGTTCAGTTACCCTTCGTCAGTTTATCAGTCTGGATCTGGAAGTCCCACAAGATCTTTGCCCCACCATCTCCAACACTGTCACCTCTAGCCTCTACCTGGCACAGATCTTCCTGTACACTCTTCCCACCACCTGGTGGCATTCCATGTCCACTTCACCCATCAGCATCTTATGGGTGTTATGTGCCAAGCTGTTTCTGGGGCATCTATGCACAGCTTGCATCTCGGATCCTCTCTAGTCTGGTAGACCATGGTCTCTATTGATCGTGTGTCGTGTGGCTGTACCTGTGCTGCCATCATGAGTGCCTTCATACTGTCCTGCAGTCTAGCCCACTCTGGTCAATGATATTATTTCTTGACATCAGTCAAGTCTTCCATCTGTCAGCTGGAGGTGTATGACATGGAATAAGCATCACTTTGCATTCAACCATTATTTACACAAAAGTAGACCATCATCATCAACATCCTCATCATCAAATAAGGCAAAAAAAAAAATTATTGATGTGAAACAGAATCTATTGGGGTTTTTCTAACTATGGCTGCTGTGCTACTGGATGCTTCAACTCTCTTCTCTTCAGCACTTTGTCTTGCATCTTTTTTAAAGGATTTTGAACCATGAAAGAACAATTTAGTGGGTCAGAGTCGGTAACCTTTTAGAACCTCAAATTCTGTAACCATTGAGCGTTAATGACCAAACCCAATTAGACTTATCAATACTGATAATCTAATCCTGGCATGAAAGAAGATACAGGCCAGAGACAATCAGCACCAGAAGTGAAATAAGTCGAGGTGCACAAAGAGTTGGTCTGAACAAAGATGGCTGAAACGCTTTAAACCCCAGTAGCATGGACCGCACAAGCAAACCAGTTTACTACAACAGCCAGGGCATGTCATCCAATCAATGAGACAAACGATGACTGCCACAGTTTCAAAGTGTGTGGAGTGTTTCGTCTTATAACCACCATGTCCTGATGCAGGTATTCGGCTCCTCCGCTTTAAAATGAACTGAAACATCAAACATGTGTCTGTAATTAACCTGAAACCATGCGTTTTAAAGTACATGTGCTTTTGTGGTGTAACTCTGTGTGGAGAAAGGATCGGAATGTTCTGGTTTTGATTGGTTTTATTCCAAAATACGGTCACATATTAACTTGAAACCCAGTGACAAACATTCAGGACGAGAACATGTCTGTGCACTTGAATGTAATCATTAGCAAAAGTTTGGAGTCTGATTTATAAGTTGACTTCACCACACATTGACAGCATGCTTAGCCATCACACATCTCCAGCTTCCCCAGCATGGCATGCTGGGACGGCTCATTACTACAATGCCAAGCAACTAGTTGCTAAGGAGACCTGAGGAAGAGGGAGGGCTGTAGTTGCTATGGCAGCAACTCTGCATCCTTCCAACTGTCTTTCCCCATGAGACCTGACCATCGTAGATGGAGGGAATGCGAGACAGGGAGGAGAAGAGGGGGCAGCATAGCAGGAGAGAAAGGCTACAGGGCGTTACGGTGGTGAGGATGCTGAGGGAGAGGCACCTGTAAAGATGCCGCCGAGGTAGCCAGCTAGCGGGAAAACCACAGACACTCACAATACTACAGAGGGAGAATTGATGGGGCGAAACAGAGAAGAGTGGGACCTTGAGAAATGACCCCCATCTTTCTTTTAAATCTGTCTGTGTGCATGCAGCAGGCTTCCTACAGCTAACAATAAAAGCTGCTGGGCAAACTGTATCACATCCAACCGACACCCAAACCCTGAGAGACTAACTGATGTCCCATTCTAAACAACCACGCACGGACAAAAGTTAACTGCCTGCTTCCCAAGTCTTAGTACACACTCGAACGACCTTTGGAGGAGTGACCCGGAAGCCCATCCATCATACGAAGAAATCTGCTTTGTGAAAGTTAGCAGTAATGAACAGAGAGAGAGAGGGAGGGAGTACATTGGTGAGGGATGAACACAGAGAGATTAAACTGATTGGGACGCGAAGAAGAAGGGCGAGGAAGAGGTCAAACAAAGCGAGAGAGGGGAGAAGGAGTCCTCAGTCTAAAATTTAAATGAGCCTTATTGGTTTTCAAGGACGTGGAGTTGTTTCCATGCTGCTTTTCTGTCTGTGTGTCACAGCCCCCGTCCCCAGCTCGCCTCCCTTCCATAACTCTTTTCTTTTTTCTGTTTCCCTTTTTCTACCGATGAATCTATGAACCTTACAAAATTATTCTTTTCATTAACTCAGAGCTGTCCAAGATCAGAGCTACACCAACTCTCACTATTCACAGCCCTTTATCCAGACCGGACTTCATTCACTAGGTTGTGTGAATGAACAGTCACTGATATCATTGTTTTTGGACAAAGCTTCAAACTCAGGGTGCTTACAGCTGAACCCTCAGATGACATCCACTGATCAAAAATCACTACATGGTCCTGCTGTCAGTGTTTGCTTCCCTGTCCTGTCAGGCTGCTCCATGTCCTTTTCCTGAAAGATTCTCCATTATTGAGGATCCAATTTTTTATTTATTTATTTATTTTTATCTTATTAGCAATTGACAAAGAAAAACGGAACGAGAAATAATTCAAGAAGCCTTTGGGTGTAGGCCTGCCATTGGTTTCAAAACAATCACTTCAACTCATCAAATTCTAAACATTTATAACTTTAAAATGTTGCTTTGGTGTTTCAAAATGTCTTAATGGGCAACACACATCGATTGAAGAAGACTTAGTCTCTGTGATGGACTGGTGACCTGTCCAAGGTGTAGCCCACCTGTCACCCAATGACTGCTGGAGATAGACAACAGGTCCCCCCTTCACACTGCAAGGAGAAATAGACGATGGATGGATGGATCGATGAATGGATGGACGGATGGACAGATAGACAGATGGATGGCATTGGTATCCATATCTGAAGTCCAGTAATCTGTTCTGATTTCACTTCAGAAAGCTGTGTCCGCAGCGTGACGTACAGACAGTGACGCGACACCCACAGGCCTCCAAACGTACATTCTCTTTAACATTTCCTTTAACAAGTTTGTTATTGTATCAAATAAAATACTACTAACACATATACGTATTAATACTTTGGCCCAGTGATTGGGGTAAGGCTTGGGGTTGATCGGGTGTTTGAGGGACTGACAGAGCAGAACCCACATCTTCTCTGATTTTGTCTCTCTGTTTTTTTAATCACTCTATTTATCTCTCACTCTCTTTCTGAATGAGTCTCTCACTCTCTCAGTGTGTCACTCACAGAGAGTGAGTGTCTCTCACTCGCTCTGTCGTTTTGTCAGTGTAAGAGAATGTGGTATCTGTCTCTTTGTCACAGATGCAGGAACTCATCACCCTTGTGTAATTCTCTTCTTTTTCTTCCCTTTGCTCTCTCTCTCACAAAAAACACACACACACACACCCACACACCCCCTCTCACACAGAGAGTGCGATTTATTGACTTATTCATGCATGGGTTTGTTTTGGGGGCAGAACTCCTGTCTGCCAGTCTGACAGACACCCTGTGAACCCTTGAGACCCCCCCACCCATCTTTGTCTGCACACCCCTACACACGCACACACCCATCACCCATCCTCCACCTTCTGACCTCCTGAGTCCCTCCTAGCCTCGGCATGGCACACAGGATCCTCTTTGAGCAGCAGGAGTGGAACCAGAGTTCTTCGTTCATCTTCTCCTTTTTTGCTCCTCTTTTCCTTTTCCTTCTCTTTCCCTCCCGCTCTTTCTGACTCCAATAGAAAGATGGGGAAGGTATGCCCACATTTCCCAGAACAAAGACAGCCCAATTAAGTCAGTCTGAGTTAGGGTCTATGTGACAGAGAGGGATCGGAAGCGGGGAAGCTGAGGAGAAAAAGCAGTGGCAGAGGAGCAAACTGAGGAGAGGGGAAGAGAACGGCATCACAACAAACAGGGAGGAGAGAGGGTGAGAAAGAAGAGGAGGAAGAGGGGGAAAACAGACGAGCACAAGTCACTTTGTAGCGGAAGCGGGTTGACTTCGTTTTTAGCTCCTCAATGGGAGACTATGAAATATTAATAACTGCTCCAGCCATATACTTCAGAGGCCTATGGTAAAACTTAAAGTCTAATGAGACGCCGCTCATGAATTGCAAATTGGAATGCTGGAATGTGTGTGTGTGTGTGTTTTTCCCCTGCAGTGTTTGAATACATGCATGTTGGGGTGTGCAGGGGTGTGTGTGCATGTGTGTGTGGATGTGTGCGGGCGTGGGTGTGGGGGTGTGTGTGTGGGGGTGTGTGCGGGGGTGTGTGTGTAGGGGTGTGTGAGTGTGAGTGAATGTGGGAGCGGGTCAGGCTGATAATGAAGAGATGGAGTAAAGCAGAGCTTTTCTCAATGAAAAACTTCATTCGAAGTTTATCCACTGCTCTGAACGTTCCAACGTCCCGTTTTATCGTTATTGTCAATCAACTGTAAAAGGAAAGAAACTGAAGATTTCTTTCTGCGATAATCCTCCTGAGAGGTCTGACATCAGATTCATCACAAGGAAACAAAACAATATTTAGTTAGGATAAAAAAGTCTGTATTCAGGCTGTTCCTGCTGTAGCACCTCTGGGCAATGGAAACAAATTGGCACAAAATTTTAATGATGTTTACTTAAATTGCACCAAAAATCTTCCCGGCTTTTAAGGAAGATTCTGTATTTATTTTTTGTTAAAAATGCATTTTAATGGAACTTCTCTTTCACTGGTCACTATTAGATATTTGTAAAAAAATATTTAGCAAGATTCTTTCTTCCAAGAATTTGGCATTCTAGGGTGAGTGAACCCTCATCTCTTCAGGATGAGCATGTGCACTGCACAAGATTAAGGAAGGTTCAGATATATTCATACTGTCGATATGTACGAACTGTGAGGGAGATAGTCCACAGTCTGACAGACAAATCAGAGAAACCTGCAGTATCATCCGAGCATTTAGTCTTTACTCAATTTTATACCGAGATCCGATAATTACTGTGGTGTAACCTTTAAGACGTTAAATGTAAGTAAAATAATAAATTCAGGACATCAGTCATAATAATTCTGGCGTAGCTTAGCTGTTAAATATTCAACAGTTTACTAGCAGCTGGAGTGAGTCAGTGCTGCTGCTTTACGGTTTTATAAAAAGCTCACAGTCATTGATGTATATTATCAAGAATAACAAATAATTCAAAAATAATAAATAAGCAGAGGCTCACCCACAGTAATTAAAGTGCCGATAAAAGTCGACTCCCCAGAGTCTTTGATTCATCTGGACCTCGGTCCTGCTGGTCCCCAGCACCTGGCCAAGTCTCCCGGTTTAAGCTGCCAGAGCCGGCAGGGCCTTCCTGGACCTTGTGTAACCCGCCTGATTGAGCGTAATGGCTGGGTCGAGCCATCAGATGAAAGAGTGTGAGCTGCACACAGGGTGGGACCGGGGGGGGGGGGTCCAGAGGGGTTGCCACACTGTTGCTTACTGACCTCATTTCCCACCGAACTCCACCAGCACAGCAGTAATCTAAAAGATTGTTATTACTATTATTATTACTATGATTACAGAACCCCTTTATGATACAATAATAGGTGATACATGCAATGTACTGTACACTGGTATACAGTGGATTGATTGCAGTGTTGATTTGTCTACAGAAGCATGTTTCCCTGAACTACTTTTGATCACATTTCCATATGCATGCTTGCTTATTATTAGTAAGGGCCAATTAGCAATTAGGAGAAGGCTCAGCAGGAGAATACTCAGTAAGTGCTCGAATGTGCACTAATGAAAGAACAGAAAGTTGTTATTTTATTGAGAAAGTAGGCTATGTCCTCAAGCTGCAGTCTGAAGGTGATGCTGAGCATATGAAGCGGCAGCCGTTTGCCCATGGGCACTATGGAAGGGCTTTCTGCCACATCCTAGATATTCGATGTGTGCGTAAATAGATTTGATGATGGTGGAAATTTTTTTCAAGAAATGGCAGTAGGGCAGGAAAACCTTCCAACAATGAATCAGTGCTGAGATAGAAGACACTGCAGCTATGGAGGAAAACTGAGTTTGCAGCATGAAGTTTATATTTTAATTAAGAAAAATGTTCTCATGTTCAATATTTATTTTACCTGGCGTACATAAACTTCAGTAAGCATCAGTGGTATATGAAGAATCTGCCATGCACTACATCTATCTACAAGCCTTTCAGTTCCTGAACAGTGAGTCCAAAATGGAATTACTAGAAAATGAACAACAAATGTCTTTCAAAAGAGGGTCTCTATATAACTGCTGTTAAAATGGAAATGTGAATTTAGTCATCTTAATAGGAATCAGTGTAGAAAAACTCATCTGACTGTTAATAGAATGATTCTGACATGAAAATTGTTTTACACTGGTAAGATTAAAGTTCCTCCAAGAGGATTGCAGAGTACCTCGTGGTAAATAGTGTACATAAAACTGCTCACTGTTCAGGATTTTACTCATATGCCATAAAACAATTGTGTTTCTTTTTCTGCATACTCAGAGTAAAAATGTGCTGGACTGATGTGATTTTTCCAGGTTTATTTTTGGCACCAGTCACCAGCAGTTCTCTTTCTGAACCTTGGGGGGCGCAGCTGAGAAAATAACACCGGGATGAATGGAGAAGACGACAAAGTTGGAGGCTTTCTAGGGGTCAGACAAGGACTAGTCTGTGTCTGTTCTTAAAGTAAAGTCTGGTTCATAACCTGTTCACTTTAACAGAGTTAATGTACGCTATCATTGTGGGGCTACAATATTACCAATTTACCAATTTAGAGTAGCCAAGTAGCTCTTGTTCTATTGTGAAAGAAAATTGGACCAATAAAAACTTTTTGGTGGTCTAGGTGACTAGCTTATGAAAGGACAGAAGAAGTCTCCATAACTTTGACATACTTTCTTTTTATAATATGAAAACCAAATGATGAGAAAGTGACAGACATCGTAGAAATGGCTTCTAAATGCTAGAAGCCTTGGCAACTTGGCAACCATTTAGCTTGTCATAGCCTAGCTATTGGGGCTAACTAAAGAATTTTATTGAGTCTAGACTGCATTTGATCATCTCTAATTTAAAATCTTAAATACTGATCAAATTTGCTCTACACGGAGCACAAATTCTTTAAAACACATCCTAAGATTGATTTTATCTTTATTCAACAAAAAAGGAAGCATTTTTGATGCTCCATTCGGATCACCTTCGACTTAGACAGGAACAAAAAGCCAGAAAAATTGACTCATTTAGCCAGCACTACAATATTATCATCTTTCTAATCTAAAACAATGGTCCAAGACATTTTTTGCCAAAAGATGATTTAGCCATTAAAAAAATGTAGGCCATTATTTTAGAAAGATGAGGATATGCAACACATACTACCGGTACTAAAAACACCGCTTATGTTTTTAGTGAGAAATTGAACAAATAAAACCCTCAACTTTAGCAAAACAGGAACAAAGGAAAATAAGCAGGAAAAACTGAACACATAAACAATCTGTTTCAAGTCAGAGGAAACCTAAACCTAAAACCCAAATGAACCCTTCCCAACAGATCCAGTTAAATTTTATCTCAGCCACTAAGAGTATTTATGGACCGGAACCAAACTGCTAACCCTTGGTTAGCTTGGCTTTCTGATGGAAATCTTATGACTCCATAAACTGAGAGCCAGAGGAAATGTTCCCTCTTGTACATACATGTGAACTCAGGGGCCACTAAGCCAGTTGGGCTTCTTGATTGTACATACAGGTGTGTAAACTTTTCATGTTTTACAGTCTTCATATTTAAATCCGTCAGTCAATATGATCATTCAGATATTCCTCTTTGTACTGTTTACAGTGATATAAAAAAAAATATTGAGTGGAGTCATAAATGTCATCAGCATGTTTTCCATCCCATAAAACTTTAACAGAGCTCATTAAAAAGAACCAGAATATTTACAGGCCTAATGTACACTTTCTCTAAAAGTAAGCGAATAAAAAAAAGTATTTTTTGCGACGCTGTGGAACTTTGACAGAAATGCGCCTCTTTCCACTCACCACTAATTCAAACGCTGTCATTTGCATAACAATGCCTGGACGGTGAGTCAGCTGCAGAACAGTCACGCTATGCGACGGAAGGAGGGGAACGTCCATGTGTGGCCTGTTTGTGTGTTTGTCATCTGCTCTGCATATATATGTCTGCTGACATGTGACTGAACAAATGGGTGTGATTAGTTAACGTAGAGCTGGCTCACCGCGAGCGCTTATGCAAGCTGGCGCGCGCGCTGCATGTGTGTCACACATGCATAGTAAGTGCGCAGTAGTGATGTGTCGGTCGCGAACGATCCGGCTCTAAGAGCCGGCTCTTTGAAGTGAACGATTGGAACCGGCTCCAC
>CAEGAG010264129.1:0-43205 GCA_903067065.1 Brachyrhaphis terrabensis | reverse complement strand
TTTCCTAACAATAACTTTTCTGTAGTTTAGAAAATTAACCTGTAACAATAACAGCTCACTTTCTAAGTCAACCTGAAAAAAAGTTATACAAAAATCTGAAATTATATTCAATTTAATAATAAAGAGGCATCCTCACAAATATGCTTATAAAAATGTCTATACTCCAGCTTTTGGTTTATGTATTCATCCATAGTCAGTTTAAAAGATTAATTTTCACCTAGTCCAGACATTTATAGTTTTGTGTTCAGCAATAATAGCGACGGGATTTAACACCTTTGTTTGTCACACACAAAAACATAAACCAGGTATGTAACGCCACCCATTAGTGGCGACCGGGATGATATGAAATTTATTTTCCGTGTTCAGTCTATCTGCTCACCTGTATAAATACACCTGCAGGCTCGTCACCGCCGTTCGCTCTGAACCAGCAGCTCTCCAAGCTAGCTGGAGGAGAAAAGCTTCCCGGCGTCGCTCCCGTCATTTTAAGGATGCTCACTGGTCTCCCAAAAAACGACAAAAACACGGACATTATCATGAATCAATAGAATCCTCCCAGGCCGAACTTGAAAATTGGACAGTATGCTGCTAGTGCTAACACTTAGCTTTCGTCAACAGCTCAGGCGGGAGTGAGAGCTCCGCGCACCGCAAGTAAAGACCCGGCCAGAACCCGGTGTATTAAATAATAAAACATGACATTGTTCAGCCTGGAATGTGCGTCTTCCTCCTCACGTCTGTATTTTTGCCAGTTTTTGCTCCTAAGGATGGTGGATAATCGGGTGGTGATTTAAAAAGACGCGGGTTCATAGCAGAACCCGCGTCTACACTGGCTGCGTAGTGTCCGTCTCTAGGCAACCGTGACGCAGCGTTCTGGGGTCCTTTAGCTCCAGCCACGACAATTTAGTTGACCTTAACATTTCCTGTGTTTTATTTTATAATAATTGTTACATTTAGTGATGATATGTGTGTGACAGGCGTGTCTATCAGACAATTATGTATCGGTTCAATACGAGACGTGACATTTAACGTTTTTTTAAGAAGGGGTGGTAATTCTATTCAGGGGTGCTGAGGTACAGGGCTAGATACGCCACTGGAGATTAATCTAATTTTGAAGAAAAATTTAACTTTTCAAACTCAGATATTTCCAAATTTTTGCTAGAAAACTTCTGAGATTAATTTCAAAATACCTGAGATATGAGAAATGTCCTTGTTTTTTTGTACAGAAGTTCTGAAATTAACATAATTTTTTAGCAACTTTTTAAACTCTGAAAACTCCAGAATTTTTTTCAGATTTTTTGGTGGAAATTTACTCCTTTTTTGACCCTAAAAGATTGAAAGATTCTGATCTAGAGCCATCAGACATGAAGACACACAAGTCTTCAAATGAACAGTTACCCTCAGCAGAATAAGCAATTAGCTGCTCAGTTATTTTCAGTTGTTTTTTCTTCTAGTTTGGGTTTTTTACTTGCTGGAGCTTTTAAGCTTTCATTACTGGTCTTCCTGCCAACCTCTCTAATTACCGTATTAGTTTGTTCAGCCTGATAATCGGATCCTCGTTGCTTTCAATGGTAAAGATGGTCAGGATGTTTAAAAACGTCTGATGGTCGAAAAGATACATCAATCTGAGGGGTTTCTTCTAAACTAAAAGGGTTTTTTTGTATCACTAGCTAACTTGAGCTTTACATTTGATCCAGATGTTGCTGTGAAATATAACAAAAACAAAGTCAATGTTTTGATGTGGCCATCATAAAGTTAAAGGAATGGACCAGAACTACAGAAAACTACAGTGAAAAGTTTCTGGAAGGAAACATAAAAGGTTTCACCCAAATCAAACAGTTCAAAAGTAATTTTATCAAATCCTTAAACTGATATAAATTTTATAATTTGAACAAAGTAAAAAAAATAAAAAAAAATTTATTCTAGCATTTATCCAATATAATAATTTTGGTTATCTGACCTCAAAAAGCAAAAGTTTATTCTGATTTACTGTCAGATTATTTGTGTTGCACTGCTCTCCCTGAAAAAAATATTCAACCTGTAATTAGGAACCATTACATAAACAGTCACTAATCATTTTAATTATAGGAACTGATAACAAATAGCTAATTTTAAGTTAATGAAAACCTTTAGAGATTCACAAAGGTTTATAAGTTTCTGAATATTATTGAAGAACATTTTTTTTGCTTGTTTTTTTGTCTTGTATTCTACGTTTTTTCCTGTTTGGTTCAGGAGGTGGAACCTTGTGGGTTTCTGTTCAGTAAATTTTTTAAGGGTAATGAGACCACCTACTACTGCTGCCGGCCTGGACTCACTGTGAGCCTGTTCCAACACACAAATACCAATAAATGAAGATCAAAAGTTTTACCGTGGGAGATCGACTGCAGCTGCAACGATCTGCTGTGATTAAACATCACATCTTAAATGGACCTTGAGGAACCAGCTCAACAAACACATGTGGCTTTCACAAATACTTTCTCCTCGCCCACAAATGCTTCTGGCTGCTTCTGCCAGCAATCTGGCAATCTTCAACTTCTTCCATCACATTAGGGAGAAATATTCATCTTATTAAGCAATTAGCTAAATAATTTAAATGCAACCATATGTCCAATCAAACACAGAATTGCAAACACGGATTTTAATATTAAACAGTGACTTAATACTGTGAAGAAAAAATAGGAGACGTATCATCTGCTACAGGGGTGTGGTCACAGATATGAGCCCCGCCCCTTAAATCTGATTGGCCCCCATTTCTTACTGAAAAGTTATTTGTAAGTTGATTTTGTCTTATTTCAAGGGCACTAAGACATTTGCACTAGAGGCTAAGCCAAAATTACTTGGTAAAATTTTGTGTTTTTGCAGTGCACAGTTTATTTGAATCCTGTGATGCATTTAGTTAAAACGGTAATTTTAGTGTGCTACCCTTCTACAGTTTGTGCCCCTGCTGTAGATTCTAGACACGCCCCTGCTGCTGTATTGTAATAAATCAGAGTGACTCTCATGGTCTTCTGATTATTATGACCTCCAAGATGAAAGATTTCCTGACAGCCTTGTTACTCCGGATGAGACACTCCTTTCCAACCTGATCATGTTCCGAAGAAGAGCAGCAGCCGAATTCTGTCATTATCTTATCTTCTTCCTCAGTCATGACTGATTGGAGAGTTAATCAGACGTATCAGATAGGAAAGTGATTAGGTAAACACCGAGAACCAGCGCTCATTAACCAACACCAAGCATAGTTGGGTGATGTAGAGTCAAACTAAATCCTTGGCCTTGATTTGCAAAGCGTGAGAGTTTTAGTCGCACAAACCTTCGGCTTTGTGAGGAATTATTGTGTTAGTCTGACCCTGCAGCGCTGCAGCAATGAGAAACATCGACTCGTCTTCAGAAACCTGAACTTTAAAGATGCCAAGACTAAAAAACAAAAACTAAAGTGTCACAATTTAGTTAAAAATATGTTGCTAAAACTTTTTAAAATTTGCAATAGACGCTTTATACGCTATTTATATATTGTTACTATAAAGTATTACAAATTCTTCATATTTTTAAATTAAGACAACATCTAATTAAAATCTAATTATTTCATATGAAACATAAAATCTAATCTTTTTAATTGTTCCTCTCCATAAAGTTATCTTATTCCATCAATCTAAATATCCTGCATCAGCCTCTCTCATCCAAACTGATTAGATGACAGAAACAGGTCAGACATTGATCATAAACACTGTTTTTTAATTCCCTTCTCATCTTTCCCTTTGAGTTTCCATCTTTCTCAGGTCATATTTACTGTTTACCTGTGACTCTATAAGAAAAATATAATTTTTATGTGTTTATTTACAGTTGAATCTGTGTATTACAGTGAGTTACAGTGTGAGCAGATGAATGCCTGTGAGTCTCGCAGTGTTTTACCGTCCAGAGTGTCTTCCAGCCATGAAGGTCTGCTGCCGGCGGCATGCCTAATAGGTTTCCATTTGGAGCTCACTGTTCTGCAGAGGAGGAGGACTCTGCTGCTGTCACGTTTCATCAGCTCATCTGCTCTTCTTCATCTAACCTCTGTTTCTGTCCGCCTCATCCCGTGACCTGCCAAACATCCTCTGACCAGCTGCTCTCCAACCATTTACATCTCCACTTTCACCCAAATCCAGCCAGATTACGAGGCCAGGCTCTGCAGTCGGCGATGAGGTCAGAGGGAATCTTTAAAATCAAAGCCATGCATCCGTTCCTGACCCCGGAGTGTAAATATTTCACTCGATGCTGCGTGTATTTCCAGCATATATTGATTCTCGATGAAGGAGAGGCGAGGAAGATAGCAGGAGGAGGACAAAAGAATGAGATATGCAAAAATCTTTCAGGTTCATTCCTACATTTAAAACTCTTTCTGTTTTGTTATAAAGCCAATATTCCTTCATCCCTTCGTCTCCGGGTTGAGGAAGCAACATGGCATGTTTCTGTCATGCCTCTAGTCCCTGAAGCCATCTGAGAGCGGATCGATACTCATCGCTGTCTGTTGTTCCCTAATCACAGCTCCACTGGTGGGAGATGAAGCTGGGAAATGTTCCTTTTTTGGACTTTTCTACCCTTTCCTCATGCAGTTTTCTGGCTTTTCTCCCCTTTTTGGATTTTTCCTACAGCCAACTGACACCCAATGCTGTGAACATTTCCTTTACTTCACTGCAAAAACACAAAATCTGACCGAGTACTTTTGGTCTTGTTTCTATTACAGCTGAAATAAGTCAGAACTAACTTCACTGGAAAAAAAGAGAATGGAGCTCCAACTGTAAAAATTTAGATAATTTTTTATATATAAAATCAAATTACATTTGTCACACTGAACTTGTTCACATTTGTTTAACATGACAACTAAACATATTTACTTGGATAAACTTAATTTGATTAGTTGTAGGAAATTATCAACATTTTCTTCTTTTTTTGGTGTTATAAGTAACTTTTCAGCAAAACGTAAAGGAGCTTGATTTAGTCAATAATTCCTTAATATTGATGAAAAAGTACAAGTTTCATTGGGAGATTATTTCACTTATAACAAGATATTTTTCCATGTTGCAAATGAAATAATCTGCCAATAGAACTATGTTTTCATCAATATTAAAGGGTTATTTTTTTACTTAAAATAAGCTGCTATTTCTTGTTAAAAAGTTACTTGTGAGTGGTTTTTGTCTTTTTCCAAGCATAAGATTTTGTGTTTTTGCGGTGAAAGAAAGGAAATGTTAGTCAGCTGTTAGTCAGGAAAAGACTAAAAATGGGGAAAAATAGTTGGTAAGATTTTGTGTTTTTGCAGTGTTGCACTGTGTTTCAGCATCGTTAATAAAATCTGAATAATAGCTTGTCTTTGATGAGCTTCATGCGTCATTTTTCCATCTCAGCTTCTGATGTTTCTGCTGAGATGTTTCACTTAAAGCAGGACTTCCCATTAAATTGCAGTATAAGCAGAGTGTTAATGAATTAATTAGATCCTCTTTGATCCACCGTCATCGCCCGGCGTCTCTCCTTCATGGTAATGACCTCGGTGATGGTTCTGACTTTAATGGGATTTAAATTGATTTAGCTGCTTTAGTTCTCTGTGCTGCTTAGGTGGGCTGGAGACCTGATCCCTAAACGTTCCCACATTCCCAGCATGACATCAAATCAAACCAAATTAACCTTTTTTATGTGCAGCTAAAAATACACTTATTCTGATTTACTGATCCAATAAATATCAGGTGGATGGCAGTTTCAACAAAGTTTCATTTGAAAGTGTTCACAGATTCAGATGCCTTCAGGTTTTCTGGTCCAATCCCATTAACCTTCCTCATTACAGAAAGTGTAACAGGAAAAAGGAGATTTTAGTTATTAGGCTGGAAACCAGAAGCCAAAAGAAAAGTAAATCAAAGAAAACATGTTTGTAGTTGGAAAAATCACCAACAAGAGAAGAAGCAGCAGCATTTGATCATTTTTACTACAGCAAACCTATCATTTTATTATGCTTTTATGTGATGAACAAACGACTACATACTGTACTCCTTCAGGTTTATTCAGTCCTCATGTCTGGGTTTTTGGTAAATGTTGCCACTTTTCCCTAAACATTTTTACTTTCCTAATTTCTTGGATTTGGGTTCAGCTTGTCTCAGTCAAATTAACATTTCTACTTTTGATTGACTTTAAAATATTAAAAGTTTTGATTTCAAACTTGTCATTGACATCAGATAACTTTTAAATCCTTAAAATATGTCCATTTTATGGAAGAGGATTAGGGCCACTGAAAATAAAAGAATTCTGACTTTTTCCTTATAATTCTGAGTTTTGATCTCAAAAGATTAAAGTCAGAATTCTGAGAAAAAAATCTGATTTTTTTTTTTTTAATCCTCATGTGCACCATTGCATTTACAAAAATCAATATCTTCCACTCTAATGTTAAATATATCACTGGAATACATCCAGATGCAGCTGAGCTTATTCACATTTACCACTTTCAGCTTTAAATACTGTAGATACACGAGTGGCCATTTTTTGTTTCCTATTTTCTTTAAATGATCGGCCAGGATTGTGTTCACAAACAAGGTAAAAACCACATACAAAGGTTCCGTCCGGACCACGTTTCTAGTAAACCTGTAAATCTTGGGCACAAGCTACATCCGCTAACAAAAGCAATGGATGACAAAGTGGCTTCTCTTGGCTCATTGGGGGTTCATTTTTGCTTCTAAAAACGATCTGATGAGATGCTAGAAACGACTATTAATGTGTTCAAGTTACGCTAAAAGGAATTAGCTTATCAGTGAAGCTGTTCAAGCCTAAAATAGCATCTCAATACTAAACATGCAGCAGCAGCACAGACGCTAATGCTAATGTCAGTGTCCACAGTCCACATTTCTAAAGAAGTTTAATGGTTATAATAGTATTACTGATGAAGTACTATTACAGATAGAGCAAACAGATTAAAAATGATAAATATATTTTGTATGTCTACTTTTTCAATACATTAGCAGCAAAAATGGATTTTGAATTGTTGACATAATTTTCAGTTTATATGTAATTGATGATTACAAATTTATGGACCTACCAGTAATCATTACTATGTATACTTAAATGTTGGAAAGGATTTTCATACAGGCTGGACACGAAAGTCAACATACATCTTACTTATTTGTCATATTCCAGCAATAAAATCTGAATTTTCAGGCATATTCCTCCAAGCTAAATACAAAATTGAGCCTATTAAGTTTGTCACTCATTACTTGAATTTACTCTAAAAATTATTTCAAAGTATTTCAGTAATAAATCTTCCAGTTTTATCTGAAGCATAAAACTCTCCTCACTTTTGCCTCAGTAATTGGCTGTGGCAGCTTGGTGGGACATGTCCAGGTGTCATTAGTCTGCGCTCCTTCTTCTCATGAACCTGGGAGTGCAGAAAGCCGGCGAGGTTCCAGCAGCTGTCATAAATAAAGTCCATTACTGCTGCAGCTGCACCCTAATAAAACTTCCTCTGCTTTCACAGATGAGGACCACCAGTCTACATGTCTGTCTGTGAGTGAAACTGCAGTGTGTGTTTCATTTAAACATAAAACTTTGGTTCATTTCATGAGAATTTTCAATCTGGACCCAGTTCATTTCTAACAAAATATAAAGTGAACCAAAAATCCCAGGTGGAGTCACACATTCAGGAATTATCAGTCCAAGATTTGTTGGTTATCTTTTTGGAGCCACAACTGAAATGTGAGAGATTCTGTCAAAAAGCTTTAAATGAAACCAAAATATTCAACATTCACAACATGGCTGCAACAAATAACATGTATACAAAATAAGACAAAAGGTGGTTACCAGAGTATAATTATTTTGTACAGTTTATTTTAGAAAGTCGGACAGAGAGATGTTGGAGTCTGAGGTACGATCATGCCCGGAAAGAATTGATGGTTTCAGTAATTATCTGAAGCAGAAAAACTGCCCCAGACAATCAGGCTACAGCTGTTTTACCCCACATGAAAACCCAGCAGCAAACATGGATCGCTCTTGGAGTAATTTTGGTTGGCTGGCCTCTTCTGAAGGTTTTCCACTGTTCCATTCTGGCGAATAATGTTTCTCTAAGACCCGAAGCCTTAAATGGCTTCATAATAGTTTCCATAGTGACAGATGCTGGACTCTCCTCTGAATTTCTTCTTATATGTTTGTGATTTGAGATTTAGACTCGGTTCAATTTGGGACTAAAGTTGAAACATTTGAGACATTTTCACTTGTTGAGGTTCTGTTTCTCACTGCTCTGAGTCAAACCAACCAAACCCTTGGAAAAATCTGTTCTCCTCCTCGCCTGTGGGGGCGCTGCACCAAGACTGATGAAGAAAACGACATAAAAACCTCAAAGAAGACTGAACTAAATGTAAACACAAATGGAGTGACGTCACATTTTAGCAGCTGCAGGATTTCATTTCTGTTTTTGGTAAAAGTTAGCACAACACTCACATTTGTTTTGGTTGTATTTACCCAGAATGCCTTGCACTGTAGTTCACGTCCTGCTTTTGTGTCCAGTCCGCTTAGCATTCATATAGGCTATATGATTTGAACCGTACACTTCAGATATTGAAAATGTTTTCTTAATTTCTGTTTTCATTATTTAGTTAGTTTTAGTTAGTTTTAATTATTGCAGTATAAATGTGCACCAGCCTGTCCTCTCTGCGGTTCCAGTGGTCAGACGGAGGCCTCGGCTCCCTGCGCCGCTGTCAGACAGCCGACATGAAGATGGGATGAAACGGAGGAGATCTCGGTGACTGCAGTCAGGCGTCCTTTCATCTCTTCTCTGGCATGCAGACTCTTATGCTTCATTTTCCCAACTCACAAACGAGGGAGTCTGCACAACGACACATTTCTCTGTGAACCTCTTCGCTGTCTGTCTCTTCTTTTCAATTCTGCTTTAACTGGTTCATTCCTGATAGAAATACAGATCCAGATCAGCTCAGTTATGCTTTTCAATTTTACATTCATCTCTTCTCCCCCCACTGTGGGCGAGAGTAAATATGTTTATTTCTGCTTTTGCTCTTTGGAGAATTCAGCTCTCTTAAAGCGTTTTTATGCTTATTTTAAACCTGCAGGTGTTTGTTTTGAATACAAGTAGTTTATCATTTTAAATCACATGAATCTGATTGCTTTTTCATGTAATTTACATGGAAGATTATGGAGGTAGAGCTGCTAATTTGGATAAAAACCACAGTTGAGGTCACCTGAATGAGATCCGGTGTCTTTGTGTGTATGTTTTTTCAAATTAAAACTGGAGCAGGGACAATTTTGGCCACCTTTTAAATTATTAATAAATCTACCTGACTTACCATCTAGGAAATCTTTCTTCTGCCGCTGTTTTCCTTCACTCACCGTATCTGCAGATTAAATATTTAGAGTTCCCACTTTCCGTCAGAGCAAAAGTGAATGCTGGAAACAATCGGGCGTCTTGTTGTGTTTGTGGAGCTGTCTTCTTCCAAAAAGCCTGTTTTGTTGGCTGACTCACTCTTTACTGCACATGCCTCGTTTTTGGTCTGGATGGATGGAGGAGAGAAAGTCCAATCTCAGGAATCCAGATGCAAAATCAGGGGAAGCTCCTGCCATTATCTGCAGGAACTGTTTGAAAGCTTTAAAAAATGACTAAAATATGATGATATATTGGTCAAATTGCGTATTTAGAATATAGATTTGCACTGATAAATGTGATGCATCCCTCAGCCAGATTACAGGGCTGTACAAATTCTGCATATTAATGTAAACAAACAACATTTTCTGTTAAAATGCATCTTTGTTCATGGTTTTTGGATCTGTCTGCGTGTTCCTTCCTCTTCGCTCACAGATGCCCGTCACGTCACCACGAAGAGACAAGAGAAAGGAAGAGTGTGACACAGATGCCTCCCCCTGACAGAGAGACAGACAGGCGGACGGAGAGGTGTGGCGGATCCCCGAGACGCTCTGCAGAGTTAATATCCCCTCTCTGAGCCACTGGCTACCTTGAGGATCCAGGCTGACGTCAGGGATATTTCTGTCCATCTCCTGGTCAGGGAGGGGTCATTAACTCTAATGCATTATTCACACATGCTGCATCAACCTAGACAGATCTTATCTCAGCAGGGCAAAGCAACTATCAGCCCTGAATAAACACTAAACCACTCCGCCTTCACACATTTAAATTAATCCGTTCAGAGGGAATTTAAAAATAAAAGCGATCCTTGTTCCTTCACTCTGTCTGTCTTGGACGTGGAGAAGCTCAGCTGTGGATTTCTGAATGATGTTCTGAATGTCAACAGCTGTCACGAGGCTCACATGGTTAGATAAGCCCTCTTTTCTCCTGCGAACCCGAGGGAAGATAAAACCCACACGCAGGCAAACACATGCACACACTTACTGAATACAGAATGCAGAATAAACACTGATGTCCTTCCTGTGTGCAAATATCAGGTGAGGCAAAACAGGTGCATGACCCCTCATCTCCAACGTTGTGTTTCTACGATGGTGTGCTAGGGGCATTGTTGATAGAAACAAAATGGAGGAGTAAATTTCAGCCAAAAAACTCAGACATTTTGAGATTATTCTCTGAATTTCTAAATTCAAAAATGTTCAACTTTTGAAACTCGGAAAATCTCCAAAAGTAAAAAATTTGCACATTTTTTTCCAGCCATTTCTTTCCTTTTGGGGCTCAGAAATTTTCTTGTTTTTTCTATAAAATTTCTGAGATTAATCTCAAAATGTTGAGATTTTTGGCAGGAATTTACTCCTTTTTTGTCTATGTACATTGCTGTATGTTTCTAATCTATGCATAGCTAAATCTTTTTTCTTTCAATGACAATAACTTTCCATTGACCATAAAACTGCGCCAACTAGATTATTCTCAGAAAGGCTGTAGAAGAAACAAAGAAATTTCTAAGCTCCAAAAATCAAAAAATTTCTAGAAAAAACTCAGAAATATTGAGATGCTTACATGATGCTTTGTCACATTCTTGGATTCTGACCTGAACATTCAGAGTCACATAAAGACAGTTACAAAGTCGGCCTTCTGTCACCTGAAGAACATCTCCAGGATTAACAGACTAACGTCCCATCAAGATCTAGAGAAACTCATCCATGTGTTTATCCAACACATTCTCACTCCCGACTCGTCACTGGCTCCATGTAGCTCAGAGAACAGACTTTAAAATATTTCTGTTAGTTTTTAAATTACTGAACGGCTAAGCACCACAATACATTGAAGATCTGCTGTTGTATCAACCTCCCAGACTTCTCAGGTCTTCTGGTTCTGCTCTGCATCCAGAACCAGAACTAAACATGGAGAAGCAGCATTCAGCTTCCATACACCACAAATCTGGAATAAACTTTTCTGTTACACTCCTTTTTTGTGTTTGTGTATTTTAGATTTTTATCATTCCTGTGTTTTTTCAGTATCTTGCAGGTTTAGATCAATTCATCTTCACATCAACTCAGACCAGCTTTCCTGTCTGTCCAGAGTAATGAAGGTCCACATTGCAATTAGATAACTCAATACTTTGATTTAGTTTATCACATAAAATCCTTTCACAAAGCACAGCTTGAGTTTTGCATCCTCCAGATGTTACTTTCTCTTTTTCTTTGAAATAATCCCAGAAAATGCAGTAAATAAACTTCAACAGTTTCTTTGTATTTTAATTTAAATAGATCAAAATGTCTGATTGTTACTGTGCTGCTTTATGGAAAAACACAAACAGGATTCACTGGAAGCCTTGCTATTTTTTTCTTTGCAAATGAAATTGTTTGTTCTTTGTTTTCTCTTCCCTTTCTGTGGTGTTTGTCCTGACAGGCAAATGTGCTTCCATTTGTGCTGTTCTGCAGACAGGTGGCTTTGTGTTTTTGTCATTCAAATCATAATCTTGTTGCTTTGCATCGCCGTGGTGCTCGAGGCGACCCGGATAGTGAACTTGAACAAGTCATTTCCAGAGTGCAGCTCTCTTCTCCCCTCTCCTGTCGGATAATAACGCAGTCACTCAGACACACACACACATACTCATCACACAGTTTTTCAGACCAATTAACAAGTTGGACACTGGAATAATTATCCATGAAAAAGCAGAGTGTTGACTCTGTCCTGATTTTTGTCTTAATTGGGGCTTGAAGGTCACCGATTCTGCAAAGTGTTTGATCATTGGATGAACCTCCGAACAACAGGAAGTTTGACGGAGCTTTTGATGATGATGAGTCAAACCTGAGTAGAACAAATATGATAATTCAGTATCTATTTCTGTTTTGTTTCAATAAATGTCTTAAAATTCACATAAAAAAAACAACACATACTGCAAATGAATAAACTTTTCTTTTTGTCTATATGATCATTTAATCTTTATCTCTTTTTTTCTTCTAAAATTGTGACAAAAATCAGTTTGAAACAAGCAGGATCTTCATTTAATGTGTTTTTTTCAGTTACACATAAAATGTTTGAGAACAACAGGAAGTTTGACAAAGCTTTTGATGATATGTCAAATATGTGCAAAGCATATTTTCACAATTCCAGATCCATTTCTGTGTTCTTCTAGTAAATGTGTTAAAATTTACATTTTTAACTAGACCAACATATGTTACAACAGAATCAACTGGATATTTTGGTCTATTTGATTATGTTATCTTTAAGTTCGCTTTTTTTCTCTGCTAAAATTGCTACAAAGTAAGTTTGAAACTGGCAGGACTTTCATTTAATGTTGTTTTCAGTTGACCATAAAATCTCTCCATTGTTTCCTGCAAATGAAATCAAGCGTGCATCTTTTTGTTTGACAGAGGAAAGCAAAAATATCTGTGATCCAGAGTTCCTCAGGACTCCCTTTCCTGTGCGCCGTGTCGGCCCATTGTCTGACCGTCTCATCTCTCAGCAGGCCTCATTCAAATCAGGAGTAATATGATGTAAATCAGCCTGGATGAGGCTAACAGTGACAGCAGCCGGGGCCAGGAAGCCAGGCGGTCAGTGATAGGAACGGGAGGCAGCACAATGGAGCCCAGAGCCCAAACACAAAGACAAATCGGCCGTGAAAAGAAGGGCCACTATGGCCGACGTTATGTGAGGAGTAAAAGTAATTGGTTGTTTTTGTTGAGACGGAACTGAATCCTTTTACAAATAGACTTGAGACAACATGGAAATAAGGACAGTAGATTTCATCAGCAAACATTAGAGAATGTTGAATTAAAGAGAAAGATTGAAGATAATTACTAATGAAAGATTTTAAAACTCTGATGGCAGCACTATAGGATCACTTGAAGTGCATGTTTTAGGAAATCCCTGAAATTTTGACTCTATGCTGCAGCTGACTGATGTTTATTTTAAAGAGTTATGAGGATAAGTTTCTACATTTCCTCATACTCCTGTTTGACAAAATACATTTAAATTAATTTACTCAACTCTGCAAAAACATTCAAACTAGTTGTGCACTGGTTGCAATTTTCTGGCTGATTTCTGATTACAAATCTTTTTAAAAATCTGACCTACAGATTCTGATTTTGTCCAGAATAAATGTATTTTGTCTGAAATGTTGTTAAATATAGCAAGAAGGTTACTAAGTTGGCAACAGTGAAGTGATTATAACTGCAAACATGCAGACATGAGCTGCTGGCTGATTTTAAACCTTTGCTTAAATATCAACTGATCTTCCAAAAATAAGGAAATTGATTGATCGGTTGGCCAACATATCAGTCCACCCCTAATTCAAACCCATATTTTTTCATGTTACAACCACAAATCTTGGTGTATTTAATTGGAATTTGATGTGAGGGATAAAATTAAAATGAATCACAAAACGCTTTACAAATAAAATCTGAAAAGTGTGTTGTGCATTTGTATTTGTCTCACCAGTAAAAGTTTTAAAATTGATTTGTTTTCATTCTGCTTCACATATCTGCTGTTTGGTTTTATTTTAAAAGGTGCAATTTATAACTTAAATGCACTGTTACAACTGATTTTAGCTTTCAGTTAGTTCACATCTGCAGGTGAAGATAAGAAAAGAAAGCCTAAATAGTAGCAAAACTACTATATAAGTTGGTCCTTAAGTTTAAAAGTTTAAACTGCTTGAAATCATTTTTTCCTGTTATGTCTCTAGTCATTGAATTTTTTTAAGAGATTTCAGATTTGCATGAAATCTTGACTAAACTGGTCTAGAATCAGGCTTTTTTTATGAAGATGAAAGATCATGTGAGCATGCTGAAGGAAGTTATTTTGGCAAAAAGAAAGAAATAATCACCACCTTTTTCTTGCCAATAGAAGATTTAAGAAAAAAAAAAACCTTTTGGCAAAAAAAGTGATTTTTGATATCTAAAAAATTTATTTAAAAAGAAACTAACTAAAATCCAGCTCAACTTTAAGATATAATTCAATGTTGTGGAAAAAACCTAACATGCATTATTACGTGGTTTGCAAATTCAAGCTTCAACCATTTTTGTTTTTCTTTACGTTCAGCAGCAACAATGACTGTAAGAGTGGAAAAGCTGAACTTTTCTGTGTTTGTGACACAACCTTCCCCTCAGCTGTTTTGCCCTCTCAAAGCCTGCCCTGCAAACTGATCCCTGATGGAGTTTAGAAAGATTATGAATGATGCAAAATGGTCTCAGGGTTTTAAAAAAGTTCAAATTTCCAAGAAAAAGCAGCAAAAATTGCTGACGGCTTGACACTGAATCCAAAAAATGCAAACATTACAGAGTTAAGCCAATGTACAGCCATATAGTACATTCCACTCTGCATCCAGCCATACAGTAAAGTTGGACAGCTTGGCTTTAGGCGGTGTGAGTGGTAGAGGGCTGGTGGAGGAGGGGAGATGGTTTCATTTCAGACTCCCAGTGCCCTCTGGCGGTCCTCACAGCAGACCAAACCCAACCTCCTTATTTCTGACTTCGGCTCGTCTCCATTAATAGCTTAGTGCCGCTCCAGCTCCCATTGTTATTCCTGCCTGGCTGCATACTGAGCTGGGGATGTTGCATGTTTATCAGTCCAGAAACATTGTGCAATCCTGCTTTGTTGGAATGAAAGAAATCTCTCAGAAATACCAAATTATTTTGACTGAAGGTTCACAGGAGCCCAAGTTTTATGCAACTGTTGTGTGGATTCATTTATCATGATAAGAAACAAAGAATCAAGTCCTGCATGTTTGCACATGATCTGCCAGCTTTAAGCAGAAAGATTTTGATCAAGAACATGTTTAATGAGTACACATACAAGTTTTGTTTAACACCTCAAAGGATTTGGATAAGTAACTGTCACTGCGTAAGCATAATTAGGATGCTGTGTCATGTGAATTTAAATGTCCTTATTTGCCCTGAGGGCTCTTCCTGCAAGATGAACCAGCATCACATACATGTACAAGAGGCAGTGCTTATTGAGTGGACTTTTAACTAAACATACAAGCAGTAAATTAATCCTTCGAATCATAACAATGCCACTGGAGTAAGATACATTTTTGTTCTATTTTTCTGTTTTACTCTGAACAGAATTACTTTTATTTTCATTTTTGCATTTTTTCTTTATCTCCATGTATCAGATCAATAAAACTATAAATAAAAATCAGAAAGTCACAATGTAGCTGAGAATGTCAAAAAGAGATGATGTCACACTCAATGTTTACCCAAAGTGTACAAGACAGAAACAATGTGTGTTTCTGTTATTAAAGTGAAGATTTACATGACTATAAATCCTGTAGGTGTGGAGTTTGGAGACTCAGAAAACCAGCACATTATGGAGGAATTTAAAAGCCTCTTTCACTAAACATTTCTGCCATAAATGTCCAAAATTGGAGACGATGACATCCTGCACAATAGTGAGCTTTCAAAAACAAAGCCAGCAGAAAGAGTTGACAGGAAGTGTCAGCTTTGCACATAAAACCTGCTGGAAATCTTCTGTTCTTTTCAAAATGATAATGGCAGATTAACGAAGAGAAGCAAATCTGTTATTGGGAGTAAAAATCCTTTCAAATTTAAATGATTTATCTCATCTTAAATTTATTGCTGGAAGTTATTCCTGAGTCTTCTTGTTTGTTCTTTGCGATCCTGCCACTCATTTGCCGCACAAACCAAATGTATTTTGGCCTCTTGCAAGTCACCTGATGGATGGCTGTGAATACTTTGCTTGCAGAATCAGAAGCACCGATCCACATGCAAGCAAAAAGATGCCTCTCTGAATATTACTCATGCCTGTAAGTTGCCACACATCCATTCAATACATTCTCATTATTATTTTTTTCTTTTTTTGTCCATTCTGTGACTGCTGTGAAAGCAGCTCATTATACATTTACACTGTTATTTGTTTTAAATATTGCAAATATAAAAGTTGTTTTGTTTTTGTTTTTCAAGCTTAAATTGAACTGCTTCATGTTTTTCATGCAGACAGAAATCAATCCACCTGCAGACAATAGCAGGAATTTGAAATCTATCAAAACAATGCCATTTCGTAAAATTCTTGATGTATTTTAATTTCTTTCAAAAAAATTAAATAGTTGTAGATCGGAATAGTTTTAAAGATCTCTACTCTAAATTGGATTGAAACTAACAACATTGATTTCGGTTTTTGTAGAGATCGAGTCATGAAACAAAATGGAGTGAGAGCGCCCTCTGCAGACAAGCTGGAGAACTGCATTTGGCAGATAACAGATTCTCCTGTTATTTGCATAATGGAGGTCGCGCGTGTTTTTTTTTGTTTTGTTTTTTTCTTCACTGTTCTAATTAATACAGAAAATCTATTTGAACTCCACTTCTGACTGTTGGTATAATACCAATTATAAAAGTAACAATAGCTCAAAGATGTAACAAAGGTGGTGAAGCAATCTGTTTATTATTCTGAAGATAAATAATTATTATGCCACCAAGATGCAGAATAATAATGTCATAAAACAGTGAACTTTTACAAAGGCATTTTTATAATAATAATAATAATAATAATAATAATAATAATAATAATAATAATAGTAATAATAATAATAATAATAATAATAATAATAATAATAATAATAATAATAATAATAATAAAAAGTAGCACAACGTTTTGAAGCAAAAGCCTTTTACTTACTATGGAAAGTTTAGATTTTTAAATTGAAGAACTATAGTTTTAGATTCCATTCAATTTTTGTCTAAAATGATGTCAAAAAACACAGATTCCAACCTACTGACAAATAGCGTCATAAAAAGAATATTCCTGGCACTATTAGTTCATGAAAACACCAAGGTAAAACTGCTAAAGCTGGTATTTTAGAATTAACTTTTCATTTACAACATTGGTCAGTTCTTAAGCATATTGGCAAAAGCTATGAAAAGTTACAGTTGAGGGTTAAAGAGCCAAATCGATGCAAGCAAGAGGATACAAACTTAAACAAAAAACAAACAAACTGCCTCATAACAATTATGAAACAACATTAAAGACCCGTGTAACAGCTTGTAGTTAATGTATTTACTTTATTCGGTTTTTATTTTATGTTTTAAATTAATGTAATAATAAATAGTTGCGAAAGAAACGATGAAGGAGCCTGTTTAAATCTTTTAGCTTGGAACTCCGTGTCATACCACTCCGGTACAGAAGGTGGCGGTGAACATCAGCGCTTCCTGTTGCGTTACGAGGTTATGGTAAAAAAAAGAAGAGCGCTGCTCTTCTGTCCTCTGCTCTCAGTGTAAACACTGAGAGCAGAGGACAGGAGTCGGTGAGTGTCGGGAAATTTAAACATTCACTTTTAACACATTAAAACGTCATAAAAAATTTACAGTAAGGGCAACTTGCTACAGTTATTTATAAAGACGACTTAGCTTAAATGAGTCTGCTTAATCGATAAATTGTTTTAGTGTCACTGTTTATTGTCATAATACGTGTTTCCATTGCACAGTGTTCAAAAATAAAAGCTAAAGTTTATAGTTTTATCATATTTAAGGGTGTGCTACGTCTTTATATTTCCATCTTACATTAGCTTTCAGGTGTAAAGAGCACTAGGTAGCTCAGTTTTAGAGTAAGTGCATCAAATTCAGAGGCTACGATCCTCAACTCAACTGTCCCTGGTTCGATTCCCGGCCGCGGTCTTTCTACTGGCCTTCTTCCCGTTGAACTGTTAATGAATAAACGACACTTTAACCACAAAAAACATTGTAAAAATGCTGCTGACACAGTCACACTGGAATTGACTGCATTGTACGTTACCGTCACGTGTCTTGTGTAACGAGTTTTTCTGATTCAAAGGTTTTAGGTCAAAGTGTGTGACTGTAGTTCTAGCAGCACCAGGCTCTTCTGTTTCACAATAGGTACTACATGACCAGTTGTAAACCATCAAAACAAAACAAACAAAAAAAAGCAAAAAAAAAAAAACTGAACACAAAGTGTTTTAATGATTCTGGTTACAAATAATTTATTTTCTAAGAAAATTGGAATATTTGGTTCAGGAGTAGCTGAACAGAAGGAATACAACAGTTGAGCCCATGTCCTGGACATATCTGCATGTGTTTTATTCTGCATGTGATTTTATGTTTTTGAACATGCTTCCTTCCACTAAACCTTCCATTATGGTTTGATAAAGCTCTATTTAAGAAGTTAGCTCCTTTAGTAGAGAACTTCAACAGTCTTCCTCGTGATTGTGTCGGCCATAACAGAACATTTCTGCTTATACTTTTTATTGGTTTGATGTAATAATCTAATTATGAGAGACTAAACTTTGGTTTTATGATAGCTGTAAGACATAATCATTGTAATTAATAGAAATACATGGAACATTTCTTATAGTTAAATTTATCTTTACAGTATAACAGACTCAATTTATTGAGATGTAATGTTTGGATGTTTGAATTTAATCAGAAATGTATCCATGAAAATACTTTGTAAATTGTTCTCATCAGATTAGCTTTAGATTAAACATAATAAACTTATTAAACTTCTTCTTGTTTCAGGTTGGAGGTAGAGAACAGAGTTTTTCCACCATGGAGGCTGCTGGTGACCTCCTGAATGTCTTCAACATGGAGGCCAGCAGAATGTCAGTGACAGTCGGACTGGTCCTCATTTTTCTGTGTCTCCTTTACTGGTAAGAAAGTTCCAGTATAACGTCACAGTAAAGAGAAAGTACACCCTTTCTTAAATTCTCAGACCTTTTTTTTCTATCTTGGATGTTTTGTGTGAACTTAATTTTGATTTGATATTAGTTCAATAAATAATGGCATGTAGTGTTTGTTTATTTTCCCTTTCATGTGAATGCAAGTATAAATAATTGTAATTGAATAGAAATAGGATGTTATGCTGAAAGTTTTTATTGTACTTCCATTTCTGCTTTGATTAAAAATATCTTCCTCTCATCTTGTGCAGGTATTCAGTTTATCCGTTCTCAGTCCTCGCTCAGTGTGGAATCAAACATCCCAAGCCAGTGCCTTTTTTTGGCAACATATTCTATTTCCGTGAGGTAATATAATCTGCTATAAAAAATAGAAATATCTTTAAGGTTGCACAATATTAATAGAAAAGGGTGATAATATTGAGGGATGCTGGGATAACAACAAAATACATGATAAATAAATTAAAAAAAAATTTCTGTTTTGGGTTTATTGCAAACCTACACATTGTAGAATGAGTCGCCTATCCAGCTACTTGAAATAAAATCCATATTTCCATCTAAACAACTAGATTTTATTAAAAAAGTTTCTTCTGGCTGGCATCTCATGTCTTTATATTTCTGATGTTCCAAACACTCTTCCAGGGTTTCTTCAGACCTCTCACTGAGCTTATAAAAGCACATGGCAGAGTGTGTGGGTAAGTAATTTATTTATCTATTTATTTATTGTAATTCCCTCATATTAGTGCAGAACAGCGGTGTATTAGGGCCATTGTAGATAAAAAAGAAGTACATTTCTGCATAAAATACATTTAGAAAAATGTGCTTGAAAAAGTTTGAGATTAGTCTCAGAAATTTTCTAGGAAAAAAACATGGAAATTTCTTAGTTTCCAAACTTGAAATTTTTGCACTTTCCAACTCATAAAATTTCCAAAAGTCAAAACATTTTAACTTTTTAATATCAGAAACGTTCATTCAAAATTTCTGAACTTGTTAGACTTTTCCAACAAATTTCCATGTTTTTTCCAGAAAATCTCTGAGATTAATCTCAAAATTTCTTAGTTTGTAATGAAACTAGTACGCCATTGTAGAGCATGGGGTAAAAGCACAACCTAAAGTTTTTCATGTGGTTTGGTTGAGCTGGAGCCTCAGTGAGGAGATGTTATTGTTGTGTTCCAGGTATTATTTGGGCCGCCGACCCGTGGTGGTGGTGGCCGACCCCGACATGCTCAGATCAGTGATGGTCAGGGATTTCACCAGCTTCCCTAACAGAATGGTGAGAACTTCAGTCACTGCAGGCGGTGTGACTTCAAAATAAGTTAAATGATTCAATAAACTTATTATAACTCCTGTGTTTTTTTTATTTTATTGTTCTGTTCAGCAATTTCGATTTGCCACCAAGCCCATGACGGACTGCCTGCTCATGCTGAGGAACGAACGGTGGAAAAGGGTCCGGAGTATTTTGACCCCGTCCTTCAGTGCTGCCAAGATGAAAGAAGTGAGAGAATAATGACTAAATGCTTTCATACTGCAGCCACCAACTTTAATGCACTTATAATGGGATGTCAAGTAATAAGCCTACATGAACAACGGATGTTTTTAGTGTGAATGTAATTTGGTATTCAGATCCCAGAGTTAGAAATTTGTGGAAAACTGTTTATGTATTACATTCTATTCCATTGTTTTGCATAAAATCCCAATAAAATACATTAAAGTTGTGGTTGCAACTTAACAAGATGCGATGAGATTCAGTATACATTTTATACAAAGACTGATTTTTCTTCTCACTTTGCTTATTTGTCACACTGACATGTTTCAGATCAATAAACTAATTTTAATATCAGGCAATTTTAACCTGAGTAAACACATTTCTTTTTTGTTTCCATGAGCTGTGGCCTACTTCATGTTGTTAGACAGGTTTGATTTAAGTGATTACTTAACTGGGGGAGTCATTATCCCTTAATAAATAAAACAATCTTTGTCTGATAATAAAATTAGTTTGGTAATCTGAAAAGTGCGACAAAAAAGTTTCATCTAAACTGTGGTAAGCTTGGATGGAAATGATGATTTATTTGCGCCCTAACTTAATTTTTCTAAATTTTAATTTAAATTTTATTCACATTCTTATGTTTTAATTGCTTTTATTAACAACATTTTTAAAATATTCTGTTACATGTAAGGAAATCTGAATTTTCTCAGGTTGATGGTGCATCACATCGTTTCTTTCTCATGAGTTTTTGTAAAGTTTTTCCATCCCCTCAAAGTACTTACTGACAGTTTGATCCAGAAAAACCTCTTTCCAGGATGTGGTTTCTGGTTCCGGTCCAGGTTCTGGTCTGATCCGGTTCTGGGTAAATGTATTTATTTTCTTCTGCTGCAGATGGTTCCGCTCATCAACACGGCTGCTGATGCTCTGATGAACAACCTGAAGGTTCATGCTGACTCAGGGAAAGCCTTTGACATCCACAAGTAATCAGAGCAAACAAAACTGAACATTAATAATAATTGTATCTTTTTTAAAGTGAATTTGTTCTTTTTTCCTGCTGCTAGGTGTTTTGGCTGTTTTACCATGGATGTTATCGCCAGCGTGGCGTTTGGCACTCAGGTCGACTCTCAGAACAACCCAGATGATCCGTTTGTGCGCCACGCTCAGATGTTCTTCTCCTTCTCTTTCTTCAGGCCTCTCATGTTGTTTTTTAGTATGTTTTATAACTTTGTCACATTTAAGTTTATTTGTAGTAGCATCATTTTTATGACAGATATGTTCTCGTTTTTTGCCACAGTTGCTTTTCCCAACATCATGGCTCCCATTGCGAGATTCATCCCAAACAAAAGGCGAGACCAGATGAACGGCTTCTTCATCAGCATCATTCAGAAGATCGTACAGCAGAGAGAAGAGCAGCCTCCCAGTCAGGTGGGTGTTTCATGCTGTGCAACAAACGGAGGCTTGGGAAATATTCATGGAGTTTTCATGTCTCGTCAGCCACATTTAGGATTTTTTTTTTGTGGAAGACGAAATAAATTAGTGCAGGTTTTTGTTGGGAATGAGAAGGACATATTTTATTTTACTATTAAAAGCTAACATACCCCGAAATATACCTCTGCTACCCCTAAATCTAACAGCGTTAGGTTCTACAACATCCAAAGCTTGGAACAATTTCAAGATCTCTGACTAATTCATCATCTGACCATAGAGAAAGGATGGACCAACTGCAGATCCACCAAGACATGGACGTCCAGCTAGACCAGCGGTCTGCAACAGTTAGCATCCGGAGAGCCATTTGGACACTTAGTGCGGCTAAATTAGTCGCTTGGAGTCACAAAAAAGTTTGAATTTTGAGAAAGAAAATATAGAAACCAGAGGAAAAAATGTCAGAATTCCAAGATTTTTATTTTTGTCATTGGCCCTAATCCTATCGCGTAGATAATGCCTTCCACACTTTAAAAAAATCTGAAAAACGATGAATTGTTTTTATGTCTTCTTATAAAATCCCAGTGATATTTGGGGTTTGAGAATCTGAATGTGAGACGTTCTGGTGGTGTTATTAACATTTTAACAGCTTCCTGTTCTACTGCTTTTCCTGATATCCTGAGGATTATGAGGCCTGTTTTCCTGCAGCGGCGTCGGGATTTCCTCCAGCTGATGCTGGACGCTCGAACCGGCAAAGAGAGCGTCTCTTTGGAGCATTTCGACACAGCGAACCCGTTGGAGCAGCTGGCGTCCTGCTCGGATCAGGAAAACGGGTCGGCTCACCAGCAGGAGTCGCCCGCCCTGCGTCCGCTGAGGAAGATGATGACGGAGGACGAGGTGGTTGGCCAGGCCTTTGTCTTCCTCCTGGCGGGATACGAGACCAGCAGCAACACGCTGGGCTTCACCTGCTACCTGCTGGCCATCAACCCCGACTGCCAGCGCAGAGTTCAGGACGAGGTCGACGAATTCTTCACCAGACATGTAAGCCTGTCCTGGTCCGGTTTGGGCTGGGCGACATGCCTAAATAAAATACAGTGTTTTCTTGATTTCTTTTCTAAAAAAGAAATTACAAATGACTGGAAATATTTTCAAAAAGTGGCTGTTATTTCAGTGACTTGGACAACTGAGTATTAGGACCAGACTCCAATCATTTTTGTTTAATTACAAGAAAGTAGCTGTAATATTAGCAGAATAAACACATAATTTTACCAGGAAAATGTCTTAAAATTAAGAAAAAAGTCATCTGAAAGAGAAAAAAGCTTCTACACTGCAAAAACAAATATTTTTGTCTAATTTCTGATGTAAATGTCTTAGAAAGCTTGACATAAGACAAAACTGCATTACAAGCATCTCTTCAGTAAGATATAGGAGTTTGTTTTAAGTAAATAACTATTTATTTAAAACAAGCTTCTATATCTTGCTGAAGAGCTAGTTGTAAATTAGTTTTGTTTTATTTCAAGTTTACTAAGATATTTGCACTAAAAACTAAACCAAATCACTTCGTAATATTTTGTTTTTCAGTGTAGACTTGCCACGACCATCTCAGGCTGTGAAGTATAATTTCACAAGATGCTCAACATTCCTCATTTTTATTCTTTATTGTTTGTGAAGGACTTCTCATAAAATTACAATTTCATTCTCTGAATATTACAACTTTATTCTAGTAAGTTAAAAAAAACATCACAGCCTGGCAATAACATTAAGGGTCCAAACAAATGGAAGCTGTAAAACGCGATGTCAGTTCTGCCCATAACGATGTGATAATATCGAACCAGCTCAGAACCAGCTCTGGTTCTGGTCCGATCAGATCTTCCTCCTTCTGCTCTGGTTTAAATGAATCTGTTTTCTAGGATTCACCGGATTACTCAAACGTCCAGGAGCTGAAGTACCTGGACATGGTCGTGTGTGAAGCTCTGCGGCTCTACCCACCTGGCTTCAGGTCAACCGTTGCTGATGTTCCAGGATATTTACAGGCTTTGTGTTGTTTATTTAAAAACATAAAGTTGTAGGAAAAAGGGCAAAATGATTCAGATTCATAAAATCTAAAAGATTTTTTTTTTTCTCATCAAGGTTTGCTCGAGAAATCGACCATGACTGTGTGGTGAACGGCCAGATTCTCCCCAAAGGAGCGACGCTGGAGATCCCAGCAGGATTCCTGCACTACGACCCGGATCACTGGACCGAGCCGGACCGGTTCATCCCCGAAAGGTACTTCAGAATTACTAGTATTCACTAGCAAGACTAACCAACATTTTGATGTGTAAATGACGGCACTTGGAAAATTGTAATGTAGATTTTTTGTTTTTTATGATGTAAAGCACTTTGAGCTGCCTTGTTGCTGAAATGTGCAACACAAATAAAATTTGATTAGTTTTTTTAAATTATTTATTTAATTCATTATCTCAACACTCTGTTCTGAGTCTTGTCTAAGGTTTGTATACGATTAGTAAATTTAATGTTTCACGTTTTTGAAATTCCATTTGAGTCTCGGCTGCTTGTAAAAACAGCCCAAGTGCTTAAAAATCATATTTATTAGTATCTGGAAAAAGAGCCGTTACAAAAGTCTTCAGAATGTAACATTACAAATCCACAGGCACGGCCCGTTACCTAGCAACCCAGGCAGAGTTTTGCCTGTTACCTAGCAACAAAAGCAGTGCTCTAGCTGGTTTGGTCAGCTGGTTTTACCTATGTATGTGCTGTACAATGGCTGCTGGAAGAAACCAGTATTTTGTTGTTGATTTTCCATCCAGAAACCACTTGCTGCATTCTTGTTGGTTGTGCAGGATGCTCCACCTCTGCTTTTCAAAGATGTACTGTAATTAGTACAATTAGTGTAATTAGTCTGCCCCGTCTCCAGGTTTACACCGGAAGCGAAGGCGAGTCGTCACCCGTTCGTCTACCTGCCGTTCGGCGCCGGGCCACGGAACTGTGTGGGGATGAGGCTGGCCCAGCTGGAGATCCGGATGGCTTTGGTCCATTTGTTCCACAGGTTCAACATCGAGGCCTGCTCCGAGACCAAGGTGGGTGGGAAAACGTTTGGCTAAAATGAAAAACAGGTTTTTTCAAAAAATTTCCAGTATATTCCTATGATATTTGCATTGAATTTCCTCAAGAAATGACAATAAAAGTGCTAGTAACCTGCTTTTAGATCTGTTTTTCTTGCCATTAGTCGTCCTGTCACAATAGTTCATTTTCATGGGCAAAAAATTGACACACAAGTTATTGCAATAAACAATAATATTGTTGTTTTGAGACCATTTTCAAGTAACAGAATGCTAATCAATAAACTTTAAATTCCAATTAACATTTAATACTGCAGCTGGAAAACATTTAAATACGCAAAATAAATAAAACAGAAACAATAAATAAAATGAATTATGAAGTCTCAGCAAACAGAACTGTCCCTCAAAAAAGACACAAATGAAGGTCAATTTTGGTTGGAAGAGAGAAAAAAAAACTAAATCATGCAAATGGAAATTATTGAGCTTTTAATTTATCATGCAATCAATTGATTTATTGCGACAGGCGTAGCCATTGCATCCGCCTTATTCTGTCCTACGGAAAAAAATCCTAGTTTTTTATGTTTCTTTATTTTAAATCCGAAAAATAGAAATAAAATTGTCCTTTTTTAAATGACTAAATTTATCTAAAATTATATGTTGTCTTTTTTTCAAAACGCTGTGTGACATTTAAATGAGATTCATTTGGCTGACCTGACAGTAAGACTGGTGTCAGGTTACTGTATTTAAAACTACTTTGTGATTGAATGAAATTTAATAAACATTCTAAATTGATGAAAAAAATTGCCAGTTAATAATTTTCTTACTTCCACGTTTGTGTTTCAGGTTCCTCTTGACCTGAAATCCTCCAGCACTCTGGGACCCAAAGATGGTATTTATGTGAAAATAACTCACAGAGACAGAGGAGAAGCACAAAAAGACTCTCCATCAGATGATTAGAAGAAAAACTGTGATTCTTCTGCACAGTAGAAATATGACAAATAATAACAGACTGACATTTTACCTATTAAATGTACAATAGTGTCAGTAGTTTATAAAACTTTTAATTCAATAGTCAATATGTCAATAGTTTATAAAATTATTGACATGGTTACTGAATGTTTGCAAACTTGATTTATGTAAAATGATTCTGAGTCCAACAACTCTTCACATCTAATCAACGTTCTGATGGATCCTCAATTGATAGATTCTGCTTTAGAATTAATTCTAGCCCTGCTGGAATTATTTTAAATCTAAAATAACATAACATATTAAAGTGGAGTCTTTTTAATCTTTCTTTTATAAAGAAATATTGTTTCAAGGCTTCTTGGCTCTGAAGAGGTACAAGACAATGAAACCTGCTGAGTTACTGACAACAAATTTCCAAGCAAATTAGCAGCTCAGATCTTAACCTTTAGGAACATTGGCAAATATATGAAAATAATTTTTTTTATTGGTTATTTTTTAGCACTTTATTGTATTTTGTTGAAAAATGTGCATCTGATGCATTTAATTTTGGGTCATTTTGTTGTTGAAAAGTAGATACAGTGATTTAAAAATATGTATATTATTATACATTTACATATTATTTTTTCTGTTGATCAGAAATGGTATCGGATAAATAAACATGGTTTTAAATGTATTATGAAAAAGTTAAGGAAACAATATGAACATTCTTTCATGATTTCTATTTTCTCCAAATGTTGTACTGCTCACCTTCAAAATTCTGCTTGCTAGCAAACACACATGCTAGCTCTCTCAAACATGGCCGACCATAACGACAAGTTACTGATGACATACGAGTTTTTCTTGATTTAAGAGATATTTTGGATCTACTAGTGTTTTTTACATAAATTTTGTAAAATGTTGGAGTTGAAACATTTGGTGACCTCTGTGAAGTTTATCATCTTAAAAGGAAAACATTTGCTCAATAGGAGTGATTTACTTTTGATTTATTAAAATGTTCTTGGTTAAACAACAAGATGCACTGGAAAGAAATGACTCCTTCACTTTGTAGATTAAAAGATGATTTATCTGATGGTGTTTTGTTATTTCTGTGCTATCTGTACTTGTCCTCAATTTATTTTTCAGTCTTATTAAAGCAAGACATTAATTCAGAGTTTACTGAGAATGCTCATAAGCATATTTCTTTCTTTTTCTGCAAAAATTGTTTCTATTTGTGAACTTATTTTAGACTTTACCACCAGATGGCGCCAGATTATCACAGAACCGCAGCAGCTGAAAATGTAACAAATTTAGCAATTTTGGTTCCCAATTGAACCGAGTCTACCTGAAACACTAAGCTTAAGATTAATTTCTTCAGACAGGCTTTTAATACCATGATATTGTTTTCTATTTCTACTGCAGATTTTTCTTTTTCTTGTGATTTTTACTGGAGTACTTTGATCACCTCAGTTGGTTGTTGTTGAGCGCTACATAAATCAATCAACCAATTCATCAAAATGTTTGTGGTCGTAAAGTTGATGTTCAAGGGGTATGAATACTTTTGAAAAGCCTTGTCAATAAAGATTTAAAGCTCATTTTTCACCTGCTACAGGGCGTTGGAGCCAGATTGGAAAAAAAGAGGAAGAGTACATTTTCGCTAAAAAATTGACTTTACAATTCTGAAAGTTCCTTTGTTTTTGTTTTTTTCCAAGAAACTTTAGCTTAATCTTAAAATTTCTGAGTTTTTTCTTAGATATTCCTCTCACATGGCAGCTTGGATCTGCTGCCTGGTTTTCTCCACTTGGTGTCACTGCGATCATTAACGTCCCACCAAGTCCGACTCCAAACTGCAAGGCAACTTTCTACAAGCTGCCCTGTTTCTCCTCTGGTTCCCTCCGCGGTGGGAAGACTCACATTTTGATTCACACTGCCTGTTTTATGAGGCAGCTGATAAAAGATACATGTGCTTGACCTCAGTATCGATGTGTTAGTCGGCATCAGAGTGGCTGCAGGCTGACCAGGACCGGTACAGCCTGTGCAGAAAGCAGCACACAAGTTCTGCAAGAAGCATTAAAAGTGGAGCATTAGTAATGGGAAGACAAATGTTCCAGAAAGAGACGGTAAAATTCATCTTATGATGCCAATAAAGCTCCTCGAATTGGATTGAGGGAGTGAAAATGAGTGGGGGTGGGGGGTGGAGGAAGACAACGGATGACAGATGGTGGGTAGCAGACAGAAATATAGGAAGAAAGGAGAGAGAGAGAGAGAAGGGCAGAGAGCTGGAGCCTCAGACAGTAATCAAAATGGAAAGAGGGTGATACAGTGCAGGAAGGGATGAGAGGAAGAGGGGATAAAAGCGAAGGGGGAGCGTCTAGGAGGAGCAAAGCTGCTCCTTCTGCAGTGTAGCTCAGGTCAGGGCCTCTCGGCTGCATCAACTCCCCCATGATTGATCGCTGCTTTGTCTCTCTGATTAAGATGCTTTGTCTGCTTTTATTGATATCTTGTGTTTTCCTCTGCAGTCCACTCTCCTCTCTCTCGATTAAAATTCTCACTTCCTTTTTACTTTCTTCAAAGGTCAATATCATCTATTAGATGTAAATTTGCTGACTCTGGTGTTATTTTCCTAAAACAAGGAGAAAGCTCAACTTGCTTTGTGTCGGTCTGCATCAGAGAGAGGCGGTTTTTGGGTTGTGTGGAGAAGATTTGAGCAGTCATCTGTTTACTTGCAGAAACTCAAAGACACCTCAAGCTGTGTTTGAACGCAACACAAATCAGATTTTTTGGCAATAACCTGAACGGATCAATTCAGATCTTTTCTCCTGCCAAAAATTGTGATTTGTGTCACTTCCATACGCTGAATTACATCAGTTTTTTTTTTTTAAATCATCTGCAGTCTGAACAGTCATGCCACATTTTATTATCACCAGGTTTCAGTGTCGCATAATTGATCAAAAGTTGAGTTTGTCATTCAAACGTGTTGAATTCGTTGTTCTTCTGTAAAATGGCCGACTACAATTTCCCAAAAACGCTGCATACGTTTGTCGCTCTAACACCTCTGTGTTTCCGCTGACCTTAAAATTGCTCTAATTGAAATTACAAAAATAAATTTGCTTAATGAAAACACATCAAGTTTACTCAAAGACTCTCGTTTTTCACTAAAAATGTTTTGCACTAGGATGAGCTGGATTTTCGGCTGTATCATGGAAACACGTTTTTTGCATCACACAAGTCATGTGATCAACAACTGGGTGTTACTACTGGAGGAAAAGACGAAGATTAATGAGGTGGTAGGAGGATAATGTTTTTAATGACTTATGTGAACAAACTTATTCACATCTGAATTTAAACAGAATTTCTTATGTAACAGAAAAAACTATTTAAAAATTTTTTTTTTTTAACATTAGTGTAATATCAACAAAGTTTTGCGCACACTTGTAGCTTTAAGTCGTATCTCGTGTTTACATCCGTTGCCTCCATGATGTTTAAGGACTTATCACATGAACAAACTTATTCAAGTGTGATTTTAATTACATTTCTTATTTAATGGGATAGCTTAATTGCAAAATCCTTTTTTTTTTGACATTTGCAGAATATCAAAAAATGTTTGTTTTTACTTCATGTATGTGATAAATAGTATGTTTTTGGGCATCTCTGCACCCTGATATCGTCCTGCAGAGAACCTGTCTGTCAGGGAAAACCTCAGAAAGACACCAGAGCTGCTCGCCGTCTGTACTTTCATGTCATAGTAAACTCTCAATTGATTACTACAGAGGCATAATTCTCCCAGGGAGGTTTGTATGAATACAATACTGACACCATTGGAGATAAAAAAAAATCATAAAGTACAATATGAACCTTGTTAGGATATTATTTACAACGGAAGACGAGGAATTACTTTCTCAGGGGCTATTTTTATGATATTATAGAGGATTTTCTAGTCCTGTTGAAGCGAAAGGTGATTTTTTTTTCCTTTGATTGTTGGAGTTATATGTCTGCATGCCCTCAGGTAGCCTGCAACCTTTTCTGTATGCAGGCCGACTGCCAGATGGCTTCTCTGGGGATAAAGTCTCCAATTTTACGATTAATGCTACAGTAGAAATACACTCCTGATCAAATTTTTAAGACCAGTTGAAAAATGGCAAGAATTTACATTTTGCCCTGTTGGATCTTAAGTTTCTAAGTAGAGCTTCAAAATGCAAAAAAGGAAAAAAAAAATCTGAGCAAGCATTTTATTGCAAACAACCATTAAACTGAAACAGACTGATCGAAAGTTTAAGACCCTAAAATAGAAATAAAAGTTTTTAAAAATGGTTGTAATGCTGCACCGTTCACGTTAACCGCCTTAAAATATTCATTTTTTTATGAATTTCATGTTTGATGTTAATGTTTGCAGGAAGCTAAAGGAAATGCTGCTCCAAGTGAAATGATGGTTTCATGGAGTCCACTGTCTGCAACTGGCATCCATCCATGTAAACAACCCCAAATGTTCTCAATTCAGAGCTTCTGCAGTTTTAACCAACTCAAATTTAAGACTTTTATAAATAAAGTGTAAGAACTGACACAAATGTACAAAAGAAAATAGTGGATATACATCTATGTAGCATCCTAAACGTTGGCAACAGATGTGAAGCAGCAATCCATTTGCACCTACTGAGGACGAACACAAACAAGCTGTGCAGCTGTTCCACCAGAATAAAACATAAACTACATCGAACACAAAGGATTAAATAGTTCTGCCATGACAACATTTAAGCCTGTGATTCATGTATTTAAGGACATCTTATGATGAATTTAAGACATTTTACAGCCTTAATTTTAGATACATGACTTTTGAAGATATATTAAGGATGTGAAGAGTCCCTGTCATTTGTATTTAGATCAAAAGAATGTGCAGAATGGTCAAAGAGAGGGATGTTTCCATGGGGCAGCAGAGAAAAACACAGACATTACCACACAGATGACGGCCTTCAGTCATGCGGAATGCACCACAACGTCACCACATAACCAGCTGCTGTTCGATGCCGCTCCATTTCTTCACTGAAGGAAAAAGACCCCAGATCATGATGACACCGCCTCTTCTGTGAGTAGAAAACATTTCAGCTGGGCTCTACTTGTCATCCAGTAACGTTGGGAGAAGGAATGCAATTAAAATTTAATCAGATTAAAATCAGTTCCAATCAGTTAACTAATAACGTCCGCTTAGACCTGTTGTAATTTGGCTGCCATCCAGCAGATGGCGCTGATGGTCATCTTTAAGTGGAGTCAGTTGATACAGAAATAAAGATGGCGGATCCATGTCAGAACAGGAAAGAGAAACGTTCCAAACGGAATCCGGTGTTTGATGGAAAACGCACTTCATGCTGTTCTGTTTAGAAATATAAACTTTTGGGGAAAAGAAACGTTACAGTGACAGATTGTTTTTCATCAATGTTGCTCTAAAATGAGATGATTACAATTTTCTTCATTATTTTTATCATAAAATGTTTAATTAGATATTATATCAAGAGAATTACAGTAACTTATACATTTTCAACTTATTTCAATCAAAAAGTTTTATGAACTGTTTTACAGTCATACCCAATACATTAGGGTAATAAAAATGTAATAAACCCACATTTATCTATTAAAATGTTTTGCTGGACTAATGTAAGCAAAAAACTATCATAATTAACAAAAATAAATGTTTACAAACATCATTCTGTGTGAATCAATCTAAATACTGAAAACATAGCAAAGCTTTCCTATAATAATCAATTTATTGGAAAACTGACATGTTTATATCAAACTGCAAGTTCAGTCCTCTCAAAAATATACTTTTATATATGGAGAAAAATGTACAAAATGAAAAAACAGCAACAAAAAAAACCTCTTTGGAAAATGGTCTGACCATGAACTTCAGAATAGATTATTAAAGACGCTACTTTACAGTTTTCCTACAAGCTGATTAGTACTTAGCAGCAAACATGACAGTAATTACATGACAAGGAAAAGGTTGTGTCCAAGAATGCAGAGAAATGCAGATATAAATCAGAACCGAAGCTGATAAAGAAGAAAAGAGTAATTTCAGCCTTTTACGACTCGCTCCATGTTTTTCTGTTCGCTTGAAGGCTGTGAAGGCCAGAGAGACCAACACAATCCTGCAACAGCAAAAAGAAACATTAAAACGAGACACAAGCCAACGCTGAACACTCACACCCAAAGGCAATCCAGAGAGATGGAAATATTCACTAATTTAGATACATTTAATCAAGTGCTGGACTTCTGTTCTCATCACTTGACCTGCAGAATAATCGGATATTAGATGGACAGACCAGATTAAATCATTTGGGTCATTTAACTTGAATTCAGACCTTTGAATTTCTTTTCATTTTTTTTTTGTTACTGAAAAATTCCAAACATATAAAAAAAACGTATCTGAAAACAAAACCCTAAAAATATATTTTAATCAATCTCCCATCTAATTTACTTTCCTCAACCTTCAGATGTTTTTCGTTTCTTTTGAAGAGATTAAAGATTTTAGAAACAGGCACCAAAAGAGAGAAATTAAAACTTTTTAATGTTCTGAGGAGAAAATTGCTTAGATTTTCAGTCACATTACCTTGAACTCTTGAAAACATTCGGAACAGGAAATCAGAAAGTTATCAGTGAAGGTTTTTGTTCTGCATCACAGTCATGGTGCTTTTGAAAGTTCACAAAAACTATAAAAATTACATTTACCTCTTTTTATTGAGCAAAGTTCATCTTTTCAGATCTAAACTAAAAATCTTCACGACGTTCTGCTGCTGATCTAAATCTGCATTGGATGGAAAGTAAACAAACTGTTTAATATTCAAACATCTGTTGGGATCAGAGGGTTTTACAAACATAAAACTTGATTTTAGCAGCAAACATATTTTTTTGTTTTTAATCTCTTATTTAGGTTTTTCAAACATCAGGTTGGTAAAATGCTTTCAAATGTTTCAGGAACTCCTGATTCATGAAACTTCTTTAGAAAAGAGATATCAGCATTAGTTGCTAAATAGTTAGCATTGAGATGCTATTTCAAGCTAAAATAGCTTCGCTGATATGCTAACTACTTTTAGCACAACTTGAACATAACATTAGTCTTTTCCAGCGTCACATTGAATCGGCTTTAGAAGATCTGACAACATGGGAAAAATATTGTTGTAAGTGAAATAATCTGCCAGTGGAACTAGTACTTTATCATTAATATTAAGGAATTATTTAGTTAAAACAAACTGATTTGTTGATGAAAAGTTTTTTGTAAGTGAATTTTGTTTTATTTCAAGTGTATTATGATATTTGCACAAAAAATTGGACCAATAACATTTGGTAATATTTTATGTTTTTTACACATACACACCATTTTAATCCACCTTTATGCACACAAACTCAGCCAATAAAGCTTTAGCATCTGCTAACTCTGACCGGTGGTAGAACTTGTCATAAACTTTGTGATTTTTACAAAACTGGGTGTTTTCAAGTCTGCCCTGAAAAAAACAACAAAGAATCAAATATTTTAATAAAACTCCAAATTAACGTAAAGGTTTGATCCAAGGTGAGTGGATGTAAACTTGGTATGGTTAGATAAAAACAGATTAGATACTCTGAGCAAAGTCCCACTTCATTAAATGTACGCTGCATCTTTAAGATGAATAAAACTACAAATGAACGTAAAAAAAAAATCTATGAGGAGATCTGAAGTAAAACTCTGAAAATGTATTCAAGGTTGGAGTGAAGGATAAAAGATGGAGAGCAGAAAGAAGGTGAAGGTCGGCCTAATGAATGAAAACAAAGGAATGATGGAGCAGCAGAGGGAAGCTGGTGAGGTGGGATGTTTATAAAAAGGGAAGTTTGTTGATAATTACGAAAAGAATTTATGAGTAAAAGAGAGACCTTGAGCAGCTAAATCAAGGCAGAAAACAACTTCCTGAACACACATATTCAGTGTCAAGATGATTTAATGGAATAGTAAACTGCCTGTGAGGCTCATTAAACATGAGGAGCATCGATCCAGCGTTCAGAGCAGCAATCAGATAATCAGCAGGGGGCGAGAGGCTGCGCATGTTGGCTTTCTCAGCTGGAAAAGTGTCGCCAGTGTTCGGTTCATCAGCCACAGCTGAATCGGCTCGGTGTGTTGGAGTGGAGCGGCGTGATGTGTGTTTTTCCCGCTGACAGTGGCCTTGGTGGCCCAGCTGTGACCTAACCTTTTCTCTAATTGACTCTAATCAATCGAGCCTGAAGGGGGGGTTCTGCTTCTTACACGCCGTATGTTGCCATCAGGGATTTATCTCACCATAAAACCACTTTGTTCATCAATTTTGGGAAGTTTTCTGCACAGAAATATTACTTCTGTTAGGAAAAAAGGGATGTTTATTGTGTATTTTCTAGAAATTTCACTTGTTTATTTACTACCGCCTTGTGTTGGTTTTAAATTTCCAAATTTAGCAAAAATGTTTAGGGTAAACACAACCAAAACAAACATGTTAGCCTAGCGCTAGCAGGAGAAATGGCTTGTAGTCTTTAGCCAAAGACAAAAGAGAAATTCGTCCTCCTGCTAAAATCTGACGCTCCATTTTTAATTACATTTTGTGAAGAAAGGAGCTCTTCAGAGGTTTTTGTGCCATTTTTCTTTTCTGTGGTTTTTGATGCAGCGCCCCTACAGGCGAGTGGGGGAAACAGGTTTTTCAAAAGATTTGGTTGGTTTTGAATTAGTGCAGAGAGAAAGAAATTAAATGTTGCAGTTTTGGTTCCCAATTGAACCGAGTCTACCGAACTCTCAGGTGTGAAAACAACCTGACATAATCAGTCGAGAAATAATCTCCAAAGATATCCCCTGAATTGGGATCTACTAGGTGGAGCAGGACGTGTTTACAAGCAGACGGATGTCTGAGTTTAACCCCTTAACCCTCATGGAAAATACAATGGAAAAACGGCACACGGTGTTCTGTTGACTTAAAAATAAGCTCATGTTTTGTTGTAAAGTTGCTTATAAGTTAGTTTAGTTTTATTTCAGGTGAAATAAGATGTTTGGAGTAAGAACTAGACAAAAATACTTGGTAAGATTTTGTGTTTTTGCAGCGTGGATGGATGGATAAAACCTTTCAATGTGACATTCACTATTCCCAATCTTTCCTGTAGCGATCACAGAGGGAGCCTCTCGATCTCTGATCAATGCTCTCTCTCTCTTACACACACACACGAACACGCACACACACACTTACAGCTCATTCTCTCTCTGCTGCATCCAGCTGTAATGTTTTTTTCTATTTCTCCTTCATTTTCACATCATCATGTAGATAAAAAGCAGATTAGCACTTCGCTCCTTTCACCTCTGCAGATGAAAACTAAGACATAAAACTCTGTAGCTTTACCTCACACACATTTCTACGCATTTTGTCTGATTCCACGTACTGCAGCAGATTTTCCTGAAGCTATAAAACCGTTGCCACAAAGTCTGCTGCAGTCCAGGTACGATGCTGGGCCATGTGGGACGCCGCTGGTGTGTGTTTCTCACGATCGAATATGCAAAACAAATAGAAAAGGAGTGCAGGCATGTGTGTAACGTTTTACAGAGTGGAAACTAATGGTGCATTTGGAAAAAAATAAATAATAAAGGTTGAGAGTCTCCTTGGTGTTTGTACATGAGTGTGTCTGTGTATGCGTGTTACAAAAAGACGACTGTGATTAATTTCCCCTCCGTAGCTGCGGCTCTAATTCCCGCTTGAAGTGGGAATGGTCCCTGAAAGACTCCCAGTGGAAATCACAGTCAGCAGACAGCAGCTCTAAGGAATGCTGATGAATTATCCATAAAAAAGTGGGAGAAGAGGGAGGAGAGGGTGTTATATCAGGAGAAAATGAATGCAGGAATGAGGAGGAGAGATAAGAGGAAGGGAAATGAGCAACAGAGCGACGGGAAAACTGAGAGTCATCCTGGATAAAATCACACCTGGTGCTCATCTGATCCAGATGTTTTTCCTGACTGTTGGATCACAGTTGGGCTTTTTCTAACATCTGAAAGTGGAAATGACTGCAACATCCTTACTTTTTAAAAATAATTTACATAAACATTCATGTTTTTATGTATTCATGTAAATATGTTTAGTGAAATTTAAATAGTTGTGTAAAAGTGTTTTATTACTTTCCTTTTTAATTCCAACTGTACATCATTGTTACAGCATCAGACGACCAGCAGGATTCCTACAGTATGCCAGATCTGGTTGTGATAATGTTTTTAATTTTGTCACAATTGACTTAGTTTGAAGGTAAACATTTAGTCATTTAGTCATAAAGCACCTTGCATTGCCTTATTGCTGAAAATGTGCTATATAAATAAAATTACCTTTAATAGTAGAAAAAAATAATTAAATTAAATATTTTTGCTCTAATCTTAATATGAAGCTAAAGATTTAATACTAAGCTAAATATTTAGCCCCAGACTAAATGTTTAACTAGCCACATAAGCTAAATGTTTAGGTTGAAAGTTTAATATTTAGTCTAATATTTAGCTTGTAACCTAAATATTAGCTAAACATTTAGCTTAGCTAAATATTTAGCTTACTGACTACATATTTACTTTGCAAGCTAAATATTTAGCTTCAAACTAAATATTTATATTCCAGTGAGCTAGATATTTTATTTGTAAACTAAATAATAATCTGGAGTTAAAAAATGAGTTTACAAAGTAAATATTTACCTCCAAGCTAAATCATTAGCTTCAATTGAAAGATTTAGCTTAGCTAGCTAAATATTTGGCTTCAAATTAAATATTTATTCAGGAAGCTAAGCATTTACTTTCAAACTAAATCTTTAGCTAGTGAGCTAATTAGTTTGCTAACTAAATATTTAGTTTTGAAGCTAAACATTTAGTTTGGAGTTACATATATTGATAAACTAAATTTGTAGTTAGTTATCTAAATATGTATGTTATAAACTAAATATTTAGCTTATTTAGCTTGTGATGATCATGGTGAAACATTTTTTTTAGGAGTGTGTTATTTCTGACTGATTCTGCAGCATGGTTGATATTTCTTTCCTTTAGGACTCATTGAACGGACATTATGTTGCGTGTCATTAATGTAATTAAAGCACGTAGCTGGCTGCAGCGTGAATAACGTTTCACCAAGTAGTTTTTGTCTCTGCGCTGCATGACCTGGAGTCCTTGCTTTCACTCTGCAGTACTTCATTATGATTAGACTTTAAAGTTATATACAATCTGTCTTCTCTGAATAAATTATGCATCTGTAATTTGGGGTGTATCCCACTCAGTGTCCTCGCAGCCCCAAGCTTTTAGACGTTGTGCAAATTGCACAGAAGGTTATTATCTCGAGATAATTTTGCCTGTAATGAACTCATAAGCTGCTTTTAATGTCTAACGACTAGTGCTTAGCAAGGAGGGTCATGGGCAATGAGCAGAATACAGCAGATGATGTATGATCCTCCTGCATAAGGGCTGCAGAAGTGACAGGAGGAATCTGTACAGTTTGCTGCAGGGAAGTTTTTAAAATTAGCCCAGAAGTTGAAGGAAGTGCTGAGCTTTGGTTGCCAGCACACCTCTGACACTAATGTGTCGGTAACTTTACCTCTGGTGTCGTCTTGCTAGGCTTTATCAGCGGCTACAAGCCCAGAGGTCACTGGTTTTCTTTTCTTGGATTAGTTTAGGGAAATCCTGATTTCTGCTGACCATAACAACAATGCTTCATCTGGTGTTAAAAGATGGATCCGGATACCACGGACTGACGTTTGATATATCTCTGTTCTGGGAACTTCTTGAGATCTTCCTTTAGCTCTTGTGTCTGTTGCAGATTTTTCTGTGGAACGTAACTCCAAATTATTTATGGATCATCCTCTGATTTGCTAGCCTGGTAAAAACCGTCCCGTTCTACGCTTTACTTCGTCCATTGTAGTAAAGCGTAGAGCCCTTGGCTTGCTTGTTGGACTCTGTTGAAGTTTTTAACGATTGGATCTGATCTTATCCAATTGCTAACGTTTAGCCGTGACATGTAATGCGCTAGCTTGACGCGATGAAGCTTAACGGAAATTGTGAAAACAGCAACCATCCCCCAGTGCAAAGAGAGAAGAGCTGAGCTGAACGACATTTTTAAGAATAAAATGTCTTAAATGTTCCTCTCACTCCAACTTTAATTGCTCAATATTTGCAGCTAACGCAAGCTGCATTTCCATTAATCATAAAAATGTGCAAATTGAAATTACGGGAATAACTCTCCTTAATGAAAACATACCAATTAGAAAAGAAAAAAAGATCAAAAATGATCTTACAAAAATGATGTTACTGCTGGCAAAAACCACAAAAAAGACAACAGGAAGTTTTAGGAGGATGATGTTTTGTTGTTTTTCAGATAATGTGCAGCTGGCTCCACCAGAGCTCTCACTGTATTACTCAGTTCATAAATAGTTGTGTGTCATTCTAATGTGTTGAATCCATTGTTCTTCTTTCCTCATATTTGTACACGAGGAAAGACTGAACAGTTCGGTAGACATTCAACTGGAGGAATCAAGGTCAATCGGAGAAATTCCAGGTGGAACACTGACGGGAGATGAGAATCGATTGGAATTGGCCAAGCTACCGATTCAAGAATTTTTGTCTTAGTATCTCTTGGGCAAGGCAAAAAATCAATAAAAATATGATCAATATCAAAAGATAAAATGTCCAAGAGAATTTTTGATAATTTCACTGAACTCTGATCCAGAACCGAAAAGCATTCTGGGGGATGTAGGCAGAGGAAAGTTGATGCTGCCACAAGGTTGGCAGCATCCACTAACTCACTCACTCTTTGGTTACCTAGCAACAACCAGTTGAGTAACTTGGACAGCAGCAGATTAAAGCTTCGCCACTGTGCCTCATAACTTTTTAAATTAAAAACAATTTCTAAACAATCAGCGTGGAATGAGAGGAGAAAGTGAGTAGAGTATCTCTGGAGGAACAAAACAGAAAAGGTTACGTCACCGGTCAGGTCACCAGTTTGGCAGTATTTCAGATATTTAAAACAAAAAACAAATCATTTATTATCTATATCGACTGATGTGACAACTTTATATCATATCGTATCATAAAAAATAGATATTGTATTATAAGTCTATCTAAAATATTCAAAATAAAATGCTGGTGTAATAACAAGGCGCAATACCACTTGACATAAAGCAGCCAATCCTGAAGAGCCATGTGTTTTCCTTGGTGCTGATTGGCTGTATCCTTAAAAGTGGAGATAAAGATCAAAGTTACCTTCTGCAGTAGTGCTAAGATGATTTGCACTCTTTCTATTAATGTATATTAAGGTATCTTCTGTGTTTCACCTATTAAAATGAATATTTATAAGCATTTTTGTGGAAGTGATATCAGGTATTTGTGTATTTCAGCTATTTGCAGTTGACTGGTCTCTAAACTCTGTGAATCTGCTGTATAGATTTGATCAGAATTGTGATCTAAAATGGGTTTTTGTCTTTCCTTATGGAGTCAGATATTTATAATCTGACACCATTTTCCTCTATTTAAATTTTTCTCATAAACAACTGTGTGTAATTTGCAGAAGGGACTTTTTTAATGCATGACTCCCTCTGAAGTTTTACCATTATTTAGAAATAACACTGTGTACTCGCCGTCTTCTTCTCTCTTTAGCAGGATGAACTCTGATCAGACCACAGAACATTTCCGTTGTTCTATTCAAACTGTGAGCCGTTCCTGAATAAATGAGACTTTAATGCTCCAGTCTAACACCAAGATCTCTGCTTCTGATTAGCTTCTCTCCCCAAGTTCAGGAACTTCTTCAACCTGTTAGATTGATTCTTTACACACATTCAAACTAAAAGCATCAAGCTTCTCTTTGTGACCTTCAGAATCCCATTTGACTCATTTCCAACCTTCTTCCTTTCTCTCAGACACAAATAAGCATATTTTTCATATTTAATGCCATGTTGTTGAATAAAGAGCTTTTAATTTATATGATTTGAAAGCACAATAATCATTCATTAGTGAAAGTTGATGCAGACATATGAATCTATCAATGTGATGTTCTTCAGATTTAATCTTGTTTTCTTTTAGAAAATTATTTCTCTTTTCCTGAGAGGTAAACGGCCAATATCTGAGCGATGACCACTAAATGGATCCTCAAAGTGCTATTCAAAAGTACTTCAGTACTTTCTAATCACTATTACTAAACAATACATTGATCTGCCCTTCACTAAAGGAAGAGAGAGAATACTAACTAACTATTCCCGCTGAATGATCAGCACCAGGCCTGGAATGAAAATATGTTTCCTTACTCGTCCGTCTGTCGTTTCCCTCTTATATGCTGCATATTGTGGATTTGTATGCTCACTGCTCACATTGTACGTTTTTCATGTTTCCCTTTAGCCACTTAAATTTCAGGATAACAGACATTTTTCAAGATGGCTGCCCTTTTTGAGCCTTTTATTGCCATAGAATGCTGCCTATTTTATGACTTGGAGGAATTTTTATGTCATATCATGTTTTTGGATTTTGGCCATCCAACTGATACAACTTTAAAATACAATATTTACAAAAATCAAATGCCAAAACTAAAACTAAGGACTCCCACCAGTTTTCTGTTGGAAGAAGATGAAGCTGTGAGACAAAGACAGTAGCTGAGTTTCCATTACAAACGTCAATATTCTGCTCATGTTAAAGAAAATAATTCTGCAATTGCAGTGTTTTCATTAAATAAGAAATTAAAACCACACTTGAATAAGTTTGTTCGCACACTAAATCATAAAAAAGTGCTGCGCCATCATCCTCCAATTACTTCCTGTTGTCGTCTTCTTCATGGTTTGCGCCAGTAGTAACATCCAGTAGTTGATCATGTGACTCGTGTGATGCTAAACAAAAAGTGTTTCCATTGCAGTTTAATGAAATACACCAATTTCAATGTTGACAAAACAGAAATTTCAAAATGGTTTGTTCCTATTGAGAAAATTTATTTTCAAAATGTCAAATTACGCAAATATGTGGTCAATGGAAACTCAAATAGAGTTAGACAGTTATTTTGATAGTTAGCGTTAGCTTTTGCTAATTTCTTTATGTGTTCAGTGGTTTAGTTAGTTTAGCTACGAATTAGTGGTTATTGAATCTCAACTTTTTGGTTAGTTGTGCCCAACATTAGCAATAACTACTGCTGATTTTAGTGCAAACATATTTTCTCTATTATTACCATGGCGGACATTTTGAAAAAATAAAATATATGTGATTTTTAATTTGTACATCTGATTGTCAATATGGGAGCAAAAATGAATTAATGTGGTGGCCATTTTGAATAAATAAATAAAAACAAATAAACCAATAAATAAATGAATGAATAATCAGTAAGTGTGATTTCAATGGGTAAAAGTCAGTTTGTGTCCAGGATGTGCGCGGTTTGCAGAGATGTTTGAATCCATTTTCCTGACCCCATACCAGTACAGGTCATAGATGGAGCGAAGGTTGACACTGTTAGCCTCTCTAACATAGAAAATATGAGGGAAAAACTGTGAGATGGGATTTTTAAATGATTTTTATTATTATTAATTGGACTTTAAAACAAACTAACAGCATCAAGCAAAACAAAGAATGAAATTAATCTGTTATCAAATGTTGAATGTTTCTGACTCCTGAACTGCTGAATTGGAGTTTCTTGCACCACTTATTGCAGACAAGAACTAATCAATAGACTTTCACAGCTCATCAGGTTTCTGGAAAACTGATATGCAAAGTGTTAATTGATCCTAAATAACTGAACTGACTGGTTCTTGTGACAAGATGTGATTTATATTAGGTAAATTTAACCCAACCATCATCGGCTGCTCTTTGTTTGCATTTCTTCTGTATTTCTCTGTTTCCTGTGTTCACATATTGCTATTTATGTGGAATCAGACAAAAGGATTTGTGTCTGAAAAGCTTTTTCAGTTTCAAATTTTTACTTTTACAGCTTCACTGATTGATTTAAAATTGAACTGACTAATTATTTTTATATTTTTTTATTCAAATAACATTTTAGGCAGATAAACCTCAGAAGAACAGCGGGCAGCTCCAGAATAGCGCTCCTGATGTGTGTGTGGGGTTTACCCATCGGGTAGCACTAAAATTAAACAGATTATGAAACTGAACAAATAAAAATCTGTCTTTATTAAAAAGCAGATGAGACATGGAGTTGCACCCTGGAGGCTTCCCACAGTTTTGTGGCTCATTCTCGTCTCAGCTGGGTTGCGTCTGTATTTGTTCTTTGGGAAATGTGGAAAGATGAAGACTTGACATCTTAATTAATTTAAATGTGCACCTATGCGCACATGTTGGAATGTAGTCCGTTCAAATTAATTTATCTGGTCTCTCACTTCACTTAGTGGAAATTTATGTCTAAAAGATGGAAAAATTCAACAATTTTCAGATTTTATTTGTAAAAATATCTAAAAACTTTCCCTTCCATTTCAAAAACTCAGTGAAGTTTGTAGCTGCAAAGCTTAAAGGGTGTGAATACTTTTAAAATGGACTGTATGCCAAACGCAGGGCCAGTCTAAGACCCCCATACCAACATGGCAAAACCAGATGGTCAATCATTTCAAAGTTAATGTGAGGATTTGGGTTTTCTGTGTGTTTATTTAGGTTTCTGTGTTCAGTTGAGTCTCCATGTTGTCCCGTCTAACCCCTGATTGATCGCAGCTCTGTCCTGTTTCCTTGATTTCTCCCTGGTGTATTTAATCCCACCTGTCTGTGTTTCCTCATCTGGTCCTCGTCTATTGTCTATTGTCGTGCCACTTGTCTTTGCCTTTATGCCAGTTGCTACCAGTGTGAGAGTCATTGCTGTTGCTCACCTGTGCTGTCTGGATTGTGTAAATTGAGACTCATCATTAAATCATTTCTCTCAGTGCAACCTGGGTCCACCGCGCCTACCGAACTTCACGACAGCTATTCTATGTGTGTAGCACACACTTACTATAATTAACGTTGTTTGTAATTAGCTTACATCGTACTAGTGTTCTTATGGCTGTTGGTTTAACTTTACAGGAGTAGCGATAAAAAAATAAATAATATATTAAAATACTGAGTGGTACTTATGTGTGCTTATTATTTTAACTATTTGAAAGTAACATCAGCTGATAAACACTAAATTGTCATGAACGGTGTGGTGGAGGTGGTGAGGCAGACGCTGGAGACCCAGGTAAGTTTGAGAATGATGATGATTTAATGATAATTTGTAAACAGTCCAACAACCGAGGCAGCACTGCAGAGCGGAAGACTAGGCTCAGCACAGGTAGCGCAAGGCA
>CAEGAG010264112.1:0-27074 GCA_903067065.1 Brachyrhaphis terrabensis | reverse complement strand
TATATATATATATATATATATATATATATACACAGTGTATTATTATTCAGTCATTATTGCTGTTGTTCCAGCAGTTTGCCCCAGCTGTCGTCAGGCTATTCATTGGAAGCTTCTTGAATGTTACAGTAACATTTACTTTCTAATCAGTCTGCCGTTCGGCTCTTTGTTAGGAAATCAAACCGTTTAGATTCGTCTACAGCGCCTTACAAAAGTATTCATATCCCTAAAATTCCTCTTTTTTTAATGTTTTTTTATTATTATTATTATTTTTCACATCACAACTAAATATTTAAGTGTATTTTATTGGAATTTTAAGTGATGGGCCAAAACAAAGTAATGGACAATTGTCAAGTGGAAAGAAACTGATTTTCTTTCTTTTACAAATAAAAATCTGAATGGTTTATTGACATATGTGTGCAGCTTCACTTACAGTGGAGGGAATTTGTTTCAGAAGTAATTTAATTACTGACTAGAGCTCACTTTTGTGCAATCTAAGCTCAGTTTAAATGTAACTGTTCAGGAAAGGCCTCAAAGATTGGTTAGAGAATATTATTGAATTTAAACAGTATAATGAAGACAGCAGATCGGTCAGTAATAAAGTTATTATGATGTTTAAATTAGGATTAAATTGTAAAATAATATTCCTAGCTTTAGGCAGTTTATGGGGCACTGGTTAAAATAATAACAAAAAAAGAGCATGGCTTACCACCCTGAGCACAATATGTTTAAAGTGAAACAGTGTTGGCAGCATCATGTTGTGGGGATTCTTGTATTCAGTAGAGTTGGAGGAGCTCGAAGGAGCTAAATCCAGATGGTTCAGATCCAGGCATATACAGGTGTTCGAATGGTCTAGTCAAATCCAGGCCGACATCTAATTGAGAATCTCTGCAAGACCAGGAAATGATGTACATTGATGCTCTCCATCCAGTCTCCTCATGCTTTATTTTATTTTGCACAGAACATGTGCAAGGCAGGTAGAAAGGTACCACGAAAGATATTTAGATTTTTATTTGTAGGTGTTTATTAACAGGCAAAAATCACCATCATGTCAGCTTTTCAATATGATCTTGACTGTTGTATTATGTTGTCTTTCCTGTTTAGAAACATTACTAGCTTGTGGAAGAATGCTTGGCAATAAATTCCCTTTTTCTGATTCTTATTCGTAGGACTACACATGCCCACGCTGTGAGTCTGGTTTCATTGAGGAACTACCTGAAGAAACAAGGCAAGGATTTGTATTGATCTTACGAACTGTATCAGTTTGATCTCTAAATGTTTGAGTCTTATTTTCTGTTTTCTAGCAGTTCTGAAAATGGGTGTGCGTCCACGTCCTCTGCCAGTGATCAGAATCGCTCCAGCTTTGAGGTGGGTCAACCCAGTACTAGGAGAACACGTTGTTGCACACTGACTTGACTCTTTTAATTGTGTGATAATAGAACATGGATCAACATCATTTATTCACATTTCCATCGGGGTACGGCCCATTCGCCCTTGGGATTTTCGACGAAAACTTTGACCTTCGATCGAGATTATCCACAGAGGACAACCGGGAGGCAGAGAACAGGCGAGAAAGGGAAATGGCTTCGCGGCAGCGATACAGTGCGAGGCAGCCACGGGGTCGACACGTGCCACGCCGGCAGGGTTCGCGGCACGAAGGAGTGCCCACATTGGAGGGGTGAGACATCTTAAATTGATATTTTTCTTAAAATTTTCAACACAAGTATTCACCTTTAATATTCATCTTTTTTGCTTTCATTCTAGTAGTAAACCAGATCAGAATTCCCAAGTGACTTTTATTCAAAAGCAGACCTGGGTGCACCCAAATCTGCTTTTAATCTGTTTAGTAAATTTAACATAATGGAGCAAACATTTCCAGAGGAAGAGTGATGCAACTCTTGTTCTTGTTCCTGAGAACAGACTCTTTTTATATCTTGGATCTACAGCATTTTGCAGATCCCTTTCTCCCTAGAAATTGCAGTGTAACTTGTTTCACTAAAATATTGTACCTGTAGTTTATTGTTGAGCTGACAAAGGAAATGACAAAATTTGGGGGTTGGAGTGTGGGTTTAACTTAGAACAGCAACATTCTTTTGGCTTGATGATTTTGGTTCATCTGGCTGCTATGGTTATTTCAGAAATTACCCTTTTAGAAAATAAAACAGTCCCATTTTTGTTTGAAAACAACAGTCTAGTTTAAAACTTGGAAAGAAAACTGTATTTTCTTGTACAGAACATTTTTTTTTGTACACAGTACCTTGTTGTAGTAACATTTTCTTGTTACTAGAAGAAAATGTAGTAATAAGAACTACATTGTTCTTGTTACAATGTAACAAGCTTCTGTTACAGAAGTAATTAATACTTCTATATTAATTACTTCTGTATTTAATTACAGAAGTAATTAAATACTTCTGTGTATTTAATTAGGAGTATATATGAAAGACCCGCACACAGTAAGGGAAATAAGAAATAGGTTACATTGTTTTAAACAACTAAAGGCAGTGAGTTGCATTAATTTTTAAGTAGGGATATTTGGGTTAAATGGGTTGAGTATAGATGTTTGCCACACTTTCCAGATTTTGATTTGTGAAATATTTTGAATAGCCTTCCACATCACAATTTTGCACTACTTTCTGCTGGTCTATCACTTAAAATACATTGAAATTTATGGTTGTAATGTAACAGTCTCTGCAGAACTTCAGGGATATGAATATTTAGCAAAACGCTGCATAGAATAAGATGACATTTTCTGCTGGTTTTTAGATAGACCGTAGCTTTAAGGAACACACAGACTGGTGTACATTTTCCATTCTTCGTATGTTGTGAATTACCAGTAAATGGTTCAAAATGAAGTAACTCTGGACACTCACACTGCCATTAGATGTTATCAAGAGTGTGATGATAAATAAATTAATGCTATTTGTCTTTTCTTTGAGCAGAATCATCCAGCAGCTCGTTAATGGAATCATAGCACCTGCAGCCATGCCAAATACCGGGATGGGACCATGGTAGGGTTCAAGAAGTCACTTGTGAGATTGATAGTAAAAATGTGTTTTTGTGCAGTGTGAGTGATTGAATATTTTTACAGGACTGTATTGTTGTTTTGCAGGGGTATGCTACATTCCAATCCAATGGACTATGCCTGGGGGGCTAATGGACTGGATGCTATCATTACACAGGTTTAATATTATTTACTCCTTCTTCTGACTGCAGATACAAATATTTTAGGTTTTAAATATTCAGTGAACAATTTCACAGTTCAGATTAACCCTAACTACTAAAAGCACCCACAAAGAAGCAGTTTATTTATTTATAGCATTTGTTAAAAATTTAATCCATGCATTTGTCACGTAAGAAAGCAAAACATGTTTTCATACAAATTTCTCGTCGGTCTGCAACTATGAAAATGTTTCTGTTTTTTGCCTTATAGTTATTAAACCAGTTTGAAAACACCGGTCCTCCGCCAGCTGACAAAGAAAGAATAAAGAGTTTACCGACCATTTCCATTACACAAGAACACGTTGGTAAGTTCCTTTTACACCATGGTGTTGTTGTTTGAACTCAAGAGAAGCTTTAATTTAGTGGTGTGTAGCAAAGCTCAATGCACTGTTACCCTGAATGCACAGAATTGACTCTGCATTGCAAATATACACAGACAGATGGTATGTGACTTTGTGTTTGTCCAGGTGCTGGGTTAGAGTGCCCTGTCTGCAAAGAAGACTACAGTGTTGACGAGAGTGTTAGGCAATTACCGTGCAATCATTTGTTTCACAATGATTGTATAGTTCCGTGGCTGGAGCAGGTATGGATATTTAGTAGTGCTGCCTTCAACTTAATTTCAAAGCTTACTGTTGTTGATATCATTAGTTACAACAGTCAGCGTATCTGTGTCTATTTAGGCTGAAGTTATTTATTAAAGAGCCCGTGCAGTAACAAGTTAATATATGACTTATATGTATTTAGAAAATATTAGTGATGCATCTGGTTTTGATCGAATTCCAAACAAAACTCAAAACCTCCCACTGTGGATGAATTGAAACAATTCTGCAATGAAAAATGGTCCAAAATGGAAAGTTAAAGAATCATTCCATGTTATCACAAATGATTGATTCCAGTTTGATGCTGCATAGGCTGGCAAAACAAGTTTTTAGATTAAGTGGGTAAATACTTTTTCACATTATGCCACATTGGTTCAGATCTTTTTAGCTCTTTTAATGAACAAGTCAATGCTGGTAATCTTGCTTTGGTATTTATTTGATAGCCTAAAACATTTAATCAAAAAGACCAAAAACAGAAGGAGGCAAATGCCTTTTCACAACACTATAAATAGATATGTTATGTATTAATGGTATTGACTGAGTAACACTTTTGATCCTTTTCTCTTTCAGCATGACACATGTCCCGTGTGCAGGAAGAGTCTTAGCGGTCAGAACACGGCCACAGACCCACCGGTGTTATCAGGAATCAACTTCTCTCCACCTTCCTCTTCATCCTCTTCCTCTCCAAGCTCCCCTAGCAATGAAAATGCAGGGAGCAACTCATAGGCTTCCCCGTCTCCCCATGTCCTCCTCACATCTGACGGCATTGCACCCCACTGAGACCCACCAGCTCCTCTCTGCAGCTGAGATCACAACAGTTTTATGTCTCAATTCTCGGGGACAAGAACTTTGACTTTTAGTCTTCATTCCACCCCTCTGTGCCGAACAGACGCTGGGTCCAACCCCTGCTGCTATTGTTACTTAGTGTATGAGGAGTAAAAGAGGAATGTGAAATAAATTAGAGGTGGGTTTGTGACCTGATCAGAAGCAGTATAGAACCAGAGTGGACTGGGTTTCTTTTTTTGTTTTGTTTTTGTTTTGTTTGGGTGGGAAATGTCCTCGTCATAAGGCGGGTACACATTTTAGATTAAAAAAAAAAAGAAAAAACTATCAACAAAATGTTCTTTTTAAAACAAAACATTGCCAGTGGTGGTGGACTGACTCTTTAGATGCTCAGATTGGAAATCCTCTATAGAAAAATGTCAACCACTTGCAATAATTGATCAAGCAACCCAAGCCTCTTGGGGAAAAATGAGGTCGTGTGTCTGATTTTAATTTATTTGCTTCTTTATTTTGCACAGGATTCTGTCTGAGGGTGAGAATGTGAATCTGGATAAAGTTACTGTACAGAAAAGGCAAAAAGAAAAAAAAAAAGTCTCATATAAAGTTAATTATGCAGGATGGTTTCCCCCCCATTTTCTTTTATTATGGTCCATTTGAGAAGAGCTCACTCATGTGTTTGCTATATCTTGACAGTAGGGATGGTTGCAGCTTAGCAGTGGACACAACTTTTATTTTTGTAGTGGAAAAAAAAATTACAAACTTGTTCATTCACTGAAACACAACGTACGCAATGTTAGTTATTAAGAAAAAGAAAATCAAATGGCATGGGATTATTTTACCTCTATGGAACTGGCCAAATGAATTTCACAAAATAAGTGTTATTTTATTTGCTGAATTTTTGTACAGTCACAATAAAGTGCTAAAAACAACAAATTCCAGACTCCCCATTGTTGATGCAAAAATAAATAATGTTACTGACATCAGAGAAGATTAAAGTACTCTAATTTTCATGTTCAAACAATGTTGCCTCATCATTTAGAGAGATGTTTAACAAACTTCAAATTCATTTTTTTCTCTGCTTATTCATCCAGAATTACATTAACATGTCATCCCTAAGGTATTCATATCTTTTGCCTCCTTGTATTTGCATAACCATAAGCATCAATATATTTGGTAGGAATTGCATGTAATAGACTAACATAAAGCCATGCATTAAAACAGACCTTTGCAGGAGATATTTCCTGCCTACAGCCACCACTATGTAGTGTAACTCTTTCAATAACTTTGAATTTATCGAGTTCCAACAACATTTAATTTCCCTTTGGGATCAAAGTATTTTTTTTATTATTTGAATTGAATTTAAGTGACTAAAGTGGAATGAAAATGACACATGAGTTCAAAACATCTTAATAAAAAGCACTTCACCGAGGATGGTTGGAGAACATTAGTGAACTGCTTGATGAAGACCATCTATTTGAAAATACATAATGTATTTATTAGACGCTCAGACTAAGGCTGAGATTTTAGGGTTGATTAACATCCAGGTGGAGGATGAGTCACCGGATCAACCTGTGAGGATTTTCATGTTTTAAATTACCAGATACAACTAATTGCATTTTATTGCTGAAGCTTTCAAAGTGCCACTAGATGAGGTGTTGGCACATTCTTCAGTTGCAAAAAGCTGTTTGGTTGGATTTGGTGACTTGTTTACACGGCCATGACAGAGAGAAGTATTAGGAAGTATTGAGTAGTTAAAGGGAAGTTCAGTGAGTTTTATAACTGCGATTAAAAAGTTTAATGTAGAAGTCTATTTCCTTCTTCTTCATTTTCGGGATGTTTGTGTCACACCAACAAGGTCATCACTTCATCTTCCTTATTTAGGTGAACATACTTCACTATGATCAATGAATGAACCTTATTAAGATGTGTCTCCACCTGTGTACCAAAGCAACATGTTTTTAGGTCAGCAGCTCCACCTGTTTGCTTTATTCTATCATCGGTCTTTGGCTATCTCTTTCAGTCATTTGTTGTTAACTATAAGAGTTAGTATGACTTTAGGTAACTAGGCAATACAACAAATCCCAGGGCAGCAACATGCTACTGACTAATTAGGCAAAGAGAAGCGGGAAAAACAGGTGGGCAGAAACAAATAAACAACAACAAAAAAAAGAACAGAGATGAAGCTCACGACTTCCCAGCGCTGATTAAAAAAAAAAAACAACTAAAGAACTGAAATATGAAGTAGAGAATGCTGCTTTGCAAATCTGCTTACTGGCTCGGGCGATATTTTTTCTTTATAAGTGTTAAGTGCCGGTGTTAGTTACCACAACAGTTTTTGTCAAGTCTCTAGAATCAAATCTGGGTCCAAAATTAGAGTAGCTCAAAACTAGATCAGAGAAAACAGGCTAAACACTTTATCTCCACTCTACGAGACCACTCGATTATCATGGCCTAGATGTGTAAGAACGGTGTGCTGCGGTTCCTACGGCTTTGGCTTTGGGCACATGTGCTTTCAAAATGTGGGAGAGGAGATCCTGCTCATGCTACTGTACTGTTTAAAACCAGCTTGATAACTTTTTATAGTGAGGTAAAGAAAGGTTCACTCAACTACGCCTTTTCTAATTTATAACTCACCTGTCACGAGGTAAATCTGTTTCAGGTAGATCATTTGCATCTGACAACAAGGAGATTCATCATTCGTGTTTGGAAACTGCTCTGCTTTTGGATGGGCTGAACTGAAATGGAAATACATTTATAATAAATAACTAGAATATTTCACAGTTTGTCACAATAAACTCACCAGATGTACTGTAATGGGATTTTATGTGACAGACCAGCATAAAGTAGTTCATAACTGTGAAGTGAAAGGTGGCAGCATCAGAGCCAGTGACCAACTCTCTTTATCAAAAAGCTGATAAAGAGAGTTGGGTCTGTTGTGAGGACTGCAACCCTGAACATCCTCTTCACAATGCTGTGATACAACAACAGAGTGTCTTCAGTAAAAGGATGCTTACAGATCTGCTGCAATACAGACTCCAACAGATCAGTCCCAACCTCAGCCATCACAATCTAAAACGACTCTTTGTAGTTTGACTTGCAAAGTCATTTAATTCCCCTTTGGGGTTAATAAATCATCATGTTTAGGAACATTGTCGTGTTATTGTTCTGTCATATAAAGTGTTTTGCATGTAGGTGTTGCTCTGACCCAACATGTCATGTGACAAACTGCAGTTTGGGTCTATTGCGGTTGCTTTCTGCATCAGATTTCTTCTCATCATTCTTCCATACGGTCAGATTCTGCAGCGTATAAACAGTAGTTTTCCTGTTGTTCTTCTCCTGAGTTACCATGGGCCTCTTAACTGCTTCTCTGTTCCACCTTTGTTTGGATTCTTACTCCTACTTTAACTTTGCTTCTTATCTCTGTGTTTTGTTTTTTTTTCGTCTTGATGATGCTGTCAGTTTGATGACTTTCTCCAACAAACCTCCGAGACGTTGGCAGAACCGCCGGATTTAAATTGAGATGAAATCAGATGGACTCTATTTACGTGTTAGGTGGATTTTTGTTTCACTAGATTTTATTTTGAGGGGAAACTAGTAAAGTGAGGATGACATGAATGCAGAATTTCTTTTGGGGAAAAAATTAGAATGTTTTTCCTTCCAATACTTCATGAAATTTCATTAAAAAATATATTGTAGTTTGTTGTTGTAACAGGATAAAATGGGGGGAAGCCTTTGCAGGGCTATGTAGTTAATAGGGAAAAATCTTATAAGCACAAATTTTAGTAGAGTGTACGAACATTCTGGTGATCAGCAATGCCACTGCAATATCTCCCAACTAAAAAAAAAAAAAAGCCTAATATGGATGACAAAAGCCCAGCAATGGCTTGATCTGTATTCTGAGTGAACTTCAGTAATGAACTGCAGGAACAATTTACTAATACAGATACAAGTTTTGCTTTAATTGATCGGATTTCTGATCAGGCCAAACCTTAAATGATTTGACCTTCTCCATACGCTTCTGCTTGTGACCATCTGCTTTGGGTCAGAATAGATTTTGTGTAGCCCCTAGAGGGCGCTAAACACATGCCTGGGGTACCATTGACCAAAGTCAATTGTCATAGCCAAAAACGGGTGTAAAAAAACGAGTTAATGTGAACGTTTATTAACACGTGGTGATTCAGCTGTTTTTTTTGTTAGCTGGTTATATGTTGGAATGTATTCAGATCATTCTTTCAGGTTCGCATTCAATCTGTAAGTCGTGACAGACGTGAACTGGAAACCTCCTTTAAAGTTCGGTGATCTGTGCAGGATTTACCTGTAGTTCCAATTAGTTTAGATTTTGGTAAACGGCTCGTTTAGAATGGTGCTTGGTGACAGGTGACTGAGGGGAGAAGTGCAATAGTTTGAAAAAAAAGTCACGTCCATCCCTCCCTCTCTTAGTCCCTCCTATCTCCCACTGTCCCTTTTCTTCTGCATCCCCCCACCCCTCGCTGGCTGGCCTTTCTCAAAAGATAATTGGAGGCAAAACTCGAGATGCTCAATGTCATGGACAGGAATGAGGTCTCACCGGCGTCTGCTGCCGCCGTGAAAAAGAAGGCGGTGGGTGGCAGCCACATCAGCGCACCCAAGGCAGCCCCATCCAAATGCTCCAGAAGCCCCCGCGGACAGAATTGCTTGAACCCCGGCGCAGCCAGCGGTAGCCAGCCCGGATTGACCAGCGACGTCGTGATGGATGAGACGGAGGAAGGAGAAGAGGAGTCCAGGTTTCAGCATCCGCGGCTGCGCCGAGCCGGGGGGAGCGGCAGCAGCGGAGGTGGAGGAGGAGGAGGAGGAGGAGGCGGCAGTATCAGGATGAAGAACTTTACGCCAGGAGGGGGAGCCGCGTCCTCGGCTTCCAGGAGAAACTCCAACAAGGAGCTCTGCCTTACGCACACAGAGGACGTTCCCTCCGCCTCACGGCCCACTGCTGCCTCCAGAGCGACCGAGACACCCTGTCCGGGCGATGCTGCCCAACGCGGCGAGACCTGCGGAGCGTCTGGGGCGGAGGCGTCGGAATCTGCGGTCGGGGTAGAGGTTTCCAACGCAACGGCGGGTGATGGTCGCAGAGGTGTCGCTCCAGCATCCAGCATGAAATGCAACAAAAACGGAGAATGCAGAAGGGACTCGGGTACCGGGAGCCTGCGCTCAATAATCCCCAAGCAGGAGAAGCAGACAGCGGGATCGGGGAGAGCCGAGGACGGAGGCGCTGCCAAGCGGGGAGCCTGTAACTCGACCACCGCCAGTATGGACGGCTCGATCACGCCAGGCGGGTCTCTATCCGGAGGGCAAGGAGGGGAGAACGCCAACCCGGGCGCCACCCCCGTGTCCAGCGGTGTGCCTGAGAAAAAGGACTCCAAGGTGTCCTTCTCCAACGCGCCGAGCCGGAAAGCCTCCTCCTCGCTGCACGGCCCGACCCAGACTCAGACCCAGCAGCCGAGGAACTCTGTAACTTTCCAGAAACAGGAGGATGGACCGCCGATTGTGCCCGCCGAGGATGCAGAACCTCGGGGCAGCCAAGCCAGCTTCATGCAGCGGCAGTTCAGTAGCATGCTGCAGCCTGGAGTTAACAAATTCTCCCTGCGCATGTATGGCAGTCAGAAAGCAGTCGAGAAGGAGCAGGAGAGGGTAAAATCAGCTGGAAACTGGATTATACACCCTTATAGCGATTTCAGGTAAGAGACGGGGCTGCCATTGGTTGAAGTGATTAGAGGCCGTCAAAGGTCCTCATCTACAACTTACTTTACACCTGAGTGTAGTGGAAGCGCAGGAAACACATGCATTGTTCCCGTCCAGCGCTACCTGCGGCTGATTTGTCATTTCAAACGCATCTGCATACAATTGACCAAAGAGACGCCGTCGACACCCCATCCCCCCACCACCCCACGAAACAACCTGTTGTCAGGCACTTTAGCGAAGAGTGTCCTCTCAAGGTTGTAAACAAATCCTGTTGCATTCGGAACAATAGCTTGTCTGGAATGCTCTCGCAAGCCGGGCCTGCTATTACATCTCGACTTTTCACAGCACGACGCTCAACACACATTCATCAAGGAAGGCAGCGCTCCGACGAGATTTATTGCTCATCACGCCAAAAAAAAAAAAAAAAAATGTCTTTATTACAATAAGAAGGCGGCTAATGATCGTGGTAACATCGGCTCTGCGACAGGAGCCGTGCTGACAGGATGTAGGCTAGATGGGAGTGCATGCATGTGCGTACGCGATGCACTCAGTGACGGAATGTCACCTTGAGCCAAGTGTGCGAAAAAACCCCAAGCGTGCTCGCTGGAGACAGATCCGCCCGAATGACTCCGGGATCCTGCCTTTTATCGATGGATGCGCCCTGTTTGACGTGCGGATAACCCCGTCTGGAGATCCAGCGGCTATTTCGTTATTCAAATTATTATTATTTTTGCATAGAAAGAGCGCTCTGTGTGATTAACGTCCTCCCGTGAAAGCGTTTTATTTGATGAAAGGTATCGGGGGTTAGAAAAGCGGCGGGTTTTATCAATGTGGGCTGAACCCGGCTGAGGATCAGCACCACAGGGAGTGGACAGCTCCCCTCCTTCTTTCTCGGCTCCATTCATGTTTGGCCCACTTGTATCGCATAACGCCGAGTCAGATGAGCACTAAAAGCCAAACTTGAAAACAACTGTCCGGATATAATTCGATGACGAGTCACTTAAGAGATCCCTCACATCCACACAATTAGACGCTTTGGCTGCCGCCCCCCCAAATCCGTTTCTTATTCTCATTAAGCAGCAAAGTTGCATCAAATATTATCTTCGTGGCGTGTATTTATTTTGCAGGAAGCCGAGCTTGTTGCATAAGTCGCAGTGTAATGACTCAGCGCTGCACCTGTCCTGCAGAGCTTCCTCTGACGGGCTGAAACCTCACTCCTTATTCCTCCATCTCCATCTCCAGACCCTTACATCACCACTATTTACGCGGTTTGCCTGATAAAATCAACTAAACTCACTCTGGCAACACTTGATTACCAGTTTTTTTCCCCCTATTAGTTGTGCTACTTTGTTCTAAATTGATGTTTAATTATGGTAAAATGTTGTAAATCACATGCTCTGTTGACATCAGGCTTTGGGCAACTAATAGTTTTTTAAAAACGTTTTTATCTGCGTTTTTCTGACTGCTTTTTCCTTTTTTCTTGTCGTTTTTCCACCAAACTTTTCATTTAAGTGTGTACGTCTGTTCTATATAAGTGCAACAAAAGCAATAGAGTTACATGTGATTTTTGTTAAAGGAAACATTGTCAACGCTAGAACACTAATTTACTGGAACAAACAAAAAATGTTTGGCCTAGTTCAAAAACAATAGAAGAAGAACAATCAGTCTGTTTCATGCCCCAGCAGGGTTTTCTATTCTGTCCATTTCTCTAAGAAAACCTTAGTTTATGCCTTTTGAAAATTGAGTTCCAAAAATAAAACACAATAAAACACATGCAATGAAGATGACTCCAGAGATGCACCAATCAATTGGCTAATCATTGAAACGGGACAGTTTTCACTTAATTAACTCTGACCGTTCACTGGCAGGTCAAATCCAGACAATCACTCCATTAAATGCATCAAAATGGCAGACAGTACAGGATTCAGTCTTTAAACACATACAGCTGTGCTTTGATGGACATTTTGCAACTTAGTAAAAATCAGCTGAAGGTTTGAGTTGTGCTTTTGTTGCTTAAAAGGAGATAAACTTGCAGTTTCTTCCTTTTCTGTTGGAATCAAAAGGACTATCTCTATCAAATGAGCCGAAGCACTTATTTTTGTCTTTATTTGTGCTATAGACTTTACGGAAAAACAACTGGTCGAAATTGTAACCAGCAAGTCAGACCTCAAACAGAAAAACTTAGAAATTGTTATTGACCAAAAAAAGAACAATAAAATCTCTCCCTCCCTTTACAAACATGAAAATAAAATAAAGACCTGTGCAATTTTCTGGCAGCAGAGATGGTGAACAATGACAATGTAAAAAAAAAATCTCTATCAAGGTTAGGTGAAGCAGAATGTATTTTCTTTAAAATCATTGGAAAGATCAGATTTTAATACATTTTAAAACTGAAAATATATATTTTTTCCCCATTTAAAGTTATTTCATTACTTAACTAATATGCATAATAAAATACATACATCAAGCATGGTGTTATGACCAATACAGGCACATTGACTGCAACTCAATGTGTATCCCTTCTGTCAGAAGCAGGATTAACTTCCTGAACATTATTAGCTACAGCTCATCTGTTGCATTGGACCACAAAAGTCAGTCTTTGCTTTCCAAGTACGTCAGTGAACCTGTCACTGACTCCACCACTCTTCCTTACTTTGACCAAAGTTATTAGATATTGATAGCAGTAGATTGGGAGCACTGTGCAGGAGCTGCAGCTTTGTAGATGTTCCCACTGACCCAGCTGTGAAGCCGTCACAGTTTGGTCATTATGGAACCTGCTTAAATTATTACACTTTTCAACATCTTTGAGGATGACATGCTAAATAGGTGAGTGGTAATTTATCCTACCACTCACAAGTGCAACAACAAGTAGAAAATCATTGGTATTTGATCCATTTTTAAGTGGTCATAATGTTATGTTTGGTGAGAGTAGCTACTGAGTTAGCTTTACTGATCATAAATATTTGCATTTCTAGGCAGGGAAAGATTAAGTATTGCTCTTTGCTCCTGGTTTTCCATCCTGAGTTTAAAGCTTTTCTTTTCTTGCCTGATCTGACTCTGTTTGTCTCGCTCTTCTTCCCCTCACTGCGGCACACCCGGCGTTGCTCACCACTCCAAACGACTCAGGTTCTACTGGGATTTTACAATGTTGCTGTTCATGGTGGGCAACCTGATCATCATCCCCGTGGGCATCACTTTTTTCAAAGATGAAACCACAACGCCCTGGATCATCTTCAACGTGGTCTCCGACACCTTCTTCCTCATGGACCTGGTGCTCAACTTTCGCACTGGAATCATCATCGAGGACAACTCAGACATCATCTTGGACCCTGAAACTATAAAGAAGAAGTACCTAAAAACTTGGTTTATTGTAGACTTTATCTCCTCCATCCCGGTGGATTACATATTCCTCATAGTGGAGAAAGGGATCGACTCCGAGGTGTACAAGACGGCTCGGGCCCTGAGGATTGTCCGCTTTACCAAGATCCTAAGTCTTCTGAGGCTGCTGAGGCTCTCCAGATTAATACGCTACATTCACCAGTGGGAAGAGGTAAGAACACGTTTGTAGAGTTGCACTTATTGATTATAATGCTGACAGACACAGAGGACAGCGTGTCCTTTGTAGTTTAGGATAAGAGGTCTCTGCTTTATCTCCAATATGCTGGTTCTGGCTCATGACCAAGTGGACAATCTGCCTCTCAATCTGCTCCAAGTAGCCTGCGCTCCTTCACCTGAAGGCGGCTTTATTGATGCTGTCACTTGCCAACCTGAGAAAAATAGGTTCCTGACAAATACAACGATAAAAGGAATTTGGAGTACTGACCCCCAAAAAAACAAAAAAAACCAGGGTCGATTGCACATCTGCCTCTGTGACCTTGCAGTCCTGCCCGTGGCATCAGGCAGTCTAATAAGCAGCCTATTATCAGGGCAAACATAGTTAATCAATTAAGGCACCACAGGTGGAGCAGCAGAGGTGGAGGATAATGATAATATTCAGCACTGCAGGGGCCATTGGCTGTGATTAGACATGTCACAAATTAATTACAAACTGCACCACAGCTCAGATGACCGGGCAATTTATAGACTCAAATACGAAGAACTACATTATGGGAACATATGTAAATAAAACAAAAATAAACAAATGCTGTAAGGGAAGGAGTGTGACATACACAGGGCTACTCTAGCTAGCAGTTGTTTTGCAGAACAAATTTCTTGTTGGAGTTTTCTGTTAAATGTTTGTAATGTGCTTGTAATACAAAAGCAACACAACTAAAAATACGACTCATCTATAGACTTAGAAATTATTTTCTTTAAAAGAATTGTCACAGCAAGGTCAAATGATAATAAAACAAGAACAACACAACTAATGATTTCAGGGAGGTGGAGGTCTATTACAAACTCTCATTGTGTATTTGTAATGAACCTTCACCTCCAAGGGTCTTGAATGTTCAAATATAATGAGACTCCACAGATTTACATTTATATTATTTACATTAGTAGGCCCTAAACATGGATAATGGGGTGGTTGAATGGTTACTTTGAGACCAGACACTTAGATCAAATATGAAAAATAACATTACATTTAAAATTAATATTTCAAATGTCAATTTTTTTTAGCATCATAATCCATTTATTGATGATCTTAATATAAAAAATACACATTTTAAACACTTTTACAACTTATGAAAGAATCTAATTTTCCATAATATTTATTTTTTTATTCATTCAATAACTTCAGTCTAAATTCTGAACTTATTATTATTACACTTTTTTAGAGAGAAAAAAAAGGAAATTCTGACTGTTGTCCTACTGTTTAGAGATAAATCAAATTTATTAAACTTGCTAAGTTTAGTTCATTAGTAGTTGCGTCACAGATTTTATCCACCTCATAGATAACTGAGTCATCAGCGTACAGACGAGGGCCAGGATCATGACACACACCTGGAAAATTATTAAAGTACAAACTAAAGAAAGAGGCGGCTTTAAACTATTACTCGTGAGATTCCTGTTTAATATAGATAAGTATTAAGTACAACACACTGTTAAGAATCGCTTAGGGAAGATTCAAGCAATAATGACTTCTCTCACAGATTACATTTAGAGTTTTGAGATGAGGATATTCAGATTTTGTGTTTTACCTGTAATATTTCCATTAGCAAACGAATATTTGTTAGTTTCTAGTAGAAAACATGAGGCAAATTCTGCTGAGTGGCAATGATAAAAATCAAACTTCATAAAATATAAATAGTAATGTGTTTCCACTGGTAATTGCTCTTAAACATATTTTCCAGCACTGTCAGCAGGTCTGGTGAATGCAAACCAATTAAAATATCAATTGAATTCCTTTCAATACAATTCAGTTTGTTTTTTAAAGAAGCAAATGTCATTTCAAGGCACAAGTTATTTCAATTTAGTCACACATACATTCTAATTGATCCTACTCATCAAACAGTGCATAAAGCTCAGTCAACTTGCAGGTCAGTAGCTTATTCCTCTGTCTTTCAAATGAGATTTTAAAAAGGCATTCTTCCATGAAGGAGAAGTTTGACTGGTTGGTGACTATTTCCTCATGAATTCAGAATCTCAAGTTTAAATACTGCAAGAACACAAAGTATTGCAACTTCTAAAATTCTCAAAACAGCTGATTTATTTTCTTTCTTGACCTTACATGAAGGAAATTGTCTTCATCAGGAAACTCCACAGGCAGATATTTCAACAGAAGACATGAATAGTCATTAAATTTTAAGTTGCACTATGAGTTATGGGCAGAACGGTGTTCCTCCTTGGAGTACATCCGTCTTTGAAGGAGAGCCTCTGTCTGGGACACAAGCGGTCCGGTGGAGTCATGAGATCACTCCACTCTTCGTCTGCGGCACCGTCGGCAGGCCGGCGTTGGCATTTTGCAGCAGTGAACGGCACAGTGGGGCTCGGCTGCTCACTTGACCTTTGGATAATTGGATTTCTGAAGATATGATGTGATAGCACGCACACTGATACACACATAGCATTGCATGACGGGAACTGACACAAGTCATGCATGGAAAATAAGGGAAGATTAGATGTCGATTCAGTTGCTGAGATGGTGCAGGAGATGGTCAGTTCATATTTCTGGTTTTTGAACTCATCTTTTCTGTGTTACATGGAGGATTTGGGCAATTGGGCTTGAAGCAGTTTTTAGTCTTTCAAGCATTTTAGAGCTGTCCATGGCACTGAATGTCTTCAGCAAGTAAGACAACACAGCTGCGTGCAGCACAGTGTCACCTCGTGCGTCTTGATGAAACACGACGACGCTCTCCATTTTTTCAGTTCCTGACTGATAGAAGCTGACAGTGAAAACCTCATAAAGGTTAAAGCTGCATTTAGAAAGATCAGTGCATGTGATTCATGTCCAGTTTCGTTCTCCTTCACTCCTATCACCAAGTATCACTTCTCTGTGTGGCACTGAGTAAGAAGTGACCCACTTCCTTTGGAGTCGACTCCGTCAGACAGTCACACGTGTTTTCCTGTGAACGGGGGCTGTCAGCGTCACACGTTTACACCTCTCGCTAAATTATTTTTGCATCCAGGCAAACTAAGCAGCATCACGGCGAGGTTTCTTCGGGTCACTTGGGGATGATTAGATGATTGACCTAACGGGCTTCTCAGAGGCTGAGGGTGATTGATGCTTGAGACGACTCAGGCTATCAGTTCTTCAGCATCACGATGGTCCCTGTTCATCACTCTGTGGATGAGTGCAAGTCTATGTGCCGACATATCTGTCTCTGCCGTTAGTTGGATCGTTGTGCTGGCAGGCTTGCGTGAGTACAACATGGCTGTGACTGGAGCCTGTGCGTGATGGAGACTCTGACTGATGTAACGTATCTCTGTGTGAAAAGTGTCTTGCCCGCTCCTGCTGCGTTTGAGCTAGGACTGATGGTCCATCACTTCCTGTGATCATTAATCAAACCTGGCGTGATCCAGAATAGTTGAATGTGATGCCAGTTTGCAAAACAGCGATTGAAGGCTCTCGATTTTATTTACGCTGACTGTCTTTTCTTTATACTTCAAATATGCTTTCACTCCTATTCGCGTTTTATGGTCACACTCCAGATCTTCCATATGACCTACGACCTGGCCAGCGCGGTGATGCGGATCATCAACCTGATCGGCATGATGCTGCTGTTGTGCCACTGGGACGGCTGCCTGCAGTTCCTGGTCCCTATGCTGCAGGACTTCCCTTCAGACTGCTGGGTCTCCCTTAACAAGATGGAGGTATGTGTGAGAGAGAGAATCAGGTCTGTGTGAAAAGTGTCAAAGTTATTTTGCTAACAATAAGAGGAATAACTCATTTAAACTGTGAGAGGGGAAAACTGCACAAAACCAGGATGTCTGATTCTTCTACATCTGCTGAAGGGTGAAGAAACATCTTCTATTATGCTAAAGTGGTCACACCTCTTGGACTCTTTCAAGGTTTTATTGAAGTTTTTTTGTGTGATGAACCAACATAAAGCAGTTTGTCATTGTGAAGTGAGGGAAATTAGATGGTTTTCAAAACCTTTTACACAAAAAATTTAGAAGACGTGGCTTGTTTTTACTTTAGTATGAGAGAGTTGCCCCCAAATAAAACCTTAATAACAAAAACCAATGACCTTTAGAAGTCAATATGTTCTCAAATAATTTACATTTATGCAACTTGTCATTTCATTATTCTTATTAAACATTAATGTACAAACAAAATAATTTTTTCAGATGTTTAAAAAAGTGTCTCAGTCCTGCAAAGGTGTGAAAGAGACATTATGTAAATATTTAAGCTTACATGTAGATCCGAACCTGCATAGATGAGAGAAAACGCACAATAAATTCATATTTAATTGAAATACTTTGTTCTATTTGCACATCCTGGAGAAATACAGGTTCAAACGCATCAATAAAAGCCCAGAATTAATATGACATTCATGTCAATGATAGTAAAACTTTAAAGGTAGAGCCTGGTCAATTTAAAAATCAGCTTTATGGACCTCCATGTAACAAAGACTCATATTCAGTTTCTTCAATTTGAGACAAAAAGCTGAAATCTGAAGTACAACCTCAGATTACAGATTAAACTGCGTCTGCTTGAAACTGGAAGTAAGAGGACTCTGCATTTTTCAGTACGAATTTCTTATGCAGAGAGCAATACGATGCATGCAGTAGGACCCCTGAAGTACATTTAACCTGGTGTCACTGCCTGAAAATTCTGGATCTTAATTATTAAAAATGAATAGTATAATGAGCACCATTAAAAGAGACAGAAATCTCTGCCATATGCACCTGCTTAGCATTACATTGCTTGGTAGCATACATTATTAGTCTGGCTGATGTTTGTTGCTCATATGCTCCCACTTCTCTAACAGAGAAAATCCCTCATAACACCATGTTTTGCGGTGCCGTTAAGCCCGTGTGACAGAGAACAGTCGAAGTTTGCCAGTGAAGAAGCACAGAAAAGGAAGCTAGAGATTTAAGCGCAGCTCTCGGTCCCCCCTGCGCCTCCACTTCAGCGCCGTGGGGTGATGACAGGAAAGATAAAAGGGGGAAACAGAGGGATGTGGGGAATATGGCCCGGCAGCTGGGCTCTTTGTTGCCATGTCTCTCTCTTGGAGATAAAAGCCGGTTGTTTATAGGCCTGTCTGTCATGGCTGCCTTTTACTGTGCAAGGAAAGACCACACCAACCCGGACACAAGGCGGTTGTCCAAATTGTTTTGTAAACAGATTGAGTCCCGCTTCAAGAGCACTCTGAGTCGGGCAACACTCCTCGTAAATTTCCGTGTTGAAGTTTTTCTGGCTGAGACTTCTGACTCTCTGTTTTAGGGTCTACAGATGTAAATCAGATGTAAGGAGACGTAATCTGATAGCAGATCCTGCATTACTGTTTGTAATGTATGAAATACTGATATGTAGATATCACATTTTCACTGAAATTGATTTAGTATGTTGTTTTCATTCATGGGTTGTTTGATTAGTCTGTTAATCTGCACAAAAACTGCACTGACAAAGGACTCAGAGGGTGGAAAGATGTCATGATTTGTAGTTTTTCTTAGATTATTTAGGAGAATTGAAATGTGGGGTCATTTTTGGTCAATAAGATTATAAATTGGGAGGTTACAGCAAGGAGTTCCTCGGTGCAAATCCCAGCTGGTGCCTTTTGTGCACTTCATCTCTTCACATCCACAAACCTTGACATAATTGTCAAGTGGAAGTGAAAAAATACATATTTGTTTTCTTTTTTATTCGCAAAACATGTCTTAAACATGTTTCTCACATTTGAATTCAATCCTACACCTAGTTAATACTTTCAGGAACTGCCTTTGACTGTAATTAGAGCAATAGTGGAGGCTCAGTTAGACTGGATAGAGAGCACATCTGTACATAAATGGTAAATGCTTAATTTCTCAAATGGAAATACATCTGGACTTTGACCGGTCCATTCTGATACAGGCTTTGATTTAAAGCCTCCAGTTGCAGTTTTGAGTGCATGTTTAGGGTTGTGGTCCTTTATCATACTGTTTGAAGTTTTTTTCTCCCCCAGCCTCCAACAGGCTTTCTTGTAGGATTGCCCCGTATTTAGCTCCTTTCATCGTCTCATCTCATCTGGTGACAAACAACAAAAAACATTCCTACAGCTCAAAGGCTTCTGCAGAACATCTGGATTTATAGTGAAATTAAATAATTTACTAAGTAAGGGATTTCTGAAGGCAAGTTGATGAACCTTGGATTTTTTGAATGGGTATCAGTAATAAGGGATTCTAAATGAAAATGCACACCACCCTGTTTATATTTCTCTTATATACAGTTTTGGAAAAAAATAAGAGACCACTTAAAATGATCAGTTTCTATGATTTAACATTTTATAGGTACGTGTTTGAGTAAAATGAAGATTGTACATTTTTGGTGGGATAACCACGAGATTTTCAATGGAGTTTCAATGGAGTGGTCTCTTAATTTTTTTCAGACTTGTATTATTTGGACATTTTTCTTTGCACACAGTTTCTTTGAACATATTTTTTCACTTCTAAAGTATGAAAAAATATATAGAACCTAACTGTAAACAATTTGTAATTCGAAAGAGAAAATGATCAGGTGACTAGCAGCTGTGTCACACCTTCATGCCATTTTTATTTTACTTCAATTATATATCAAATCAAAGCTTCCCCAATAATAATTTCTCATGCTTGACTTGTACATCTGAGTCTCTTTGCCATCGTTCTGGATATGACCTTGTGCTGTGAGAGTTTAAAGAGGTGGATGCTGAAGTTTGCAGTGGACAGGTCACTGACTCCTTTAGCGTTCTCTTCGCTTCATAATCAGAGAGAGTCTCCAGAGAGCCATTGCTCTCAAACGAAAGAGACGCCGTGGCACGGTGCAGGCTGCATAGAGCCACCAGAGACCACCCTCCTATTGAGTGCCTGACAACTTGTGACATTAGCTATTGTGCTGGAGCCGGCCCTTCATCGAGCCCCACTGCCCCCAGCGGCTCAGGAAGTGACAAGCTCAGACGCAGGAGCCATGGAGGACTTTTAGAACAACCTGTCCTCAAGTGACGTCCACCAACTAGTTAATGAAATCTGTCAAGCTTCTCCTGGCTCAGGCAGTAAAGGTTGTTTCCAACCTGCACCCTAAAAGCAGTGCCACGAAAGAGTGGCTGCCTCAGCATGCAAAGAAAACCTGAATAAACCCAACATGCAATTTTCAAATTCTGATTTTATTTATTAAGGAACAAAGCTTTCCAAACCACCTTTGTGCTATGTGAGAAAGTAATTGTCTCTAAACTTAATAATTTGTCATGCAACTCTTGGTATTGTGCAAAACTTCAAGCATAACTGGCAAGAAATCTTTTACACCAGGAACTTAGACTCACTCTTCTTTATTATTTTAAAGAGAGGGCTATTATGTATTTTCAAGGCTCCTGGTGCCATTTTATACCATAGACAGTTAACTACAGCTGCCATCAGTTTTTAAGAAAATGTGTTGTATATTAAAAACAACTTAAATTTTTTTCAACTTCACAGCATAGTTGTGTAACATGTTGAAATTGGACCCTGTCTCTTTAAGAACACCCTACCCTTTCTGATACTCCCCCTTCAGCACTGCATTACAGCAATGTCCATTGATACCATTTAAAACTACTAGGAGCATTGTAGTTTCTTTCTTTTTGTTGAATCATAAACAGTGATCTTGAGTGAGGAAAGTGCAGCCTGCAGTACGTTAGATGTTGTTCTGGGTTCCTTTGTGAACTCCTGGATGATTCATCAATGCACCTTTGGGGTAAAATTGGGTGGAAAGCCACTCTTTGAACGGTTCACTAATATTCCATGTTTTCTCCTTTTTTAGTTAATGGCTCTCACTGTAATTTGCTGCAGTCCCAAAACCTTAAAAATGTCTTTAAAATTGAAAACATGTCAGTAACTTTGTTCTTCTTGTTTGTATTCTTTTATTGTCAGACATGTTATGTTTAAATTATTTCTTGGGGAGTCATAGTTAATTCATGATTTAGCGAGCTGAGACAATACATTCTCACAAAAGATCAAAGTAGTTTGGATATATTTTACTAAAATGATCATTTGAAAATTAAATTTTGCATATACTCAGATTTTCTTCTTAAGATATGAAAATTTCTTTCATAGAGTAGAAACAAGAATACTAGGTTACTTGGTCTCTCCAAATTGCCTGTGGGGTGAGTGCGTGGTTGCTGGTCCTGTGTTTCTGTTGCCCAACCTGTTCAGGGTTCAATGGCAACTGGAAATAAACAACTCACCTTCAAGCCTTGCAAAAATAAGTGAGTATAGACGATGAAAGGATGGATTTGAAACATTACAGGGTGACAGCAAAAACAGAAGAAATCTATAAATTTGAAATACTTTTCCACAGCATATCTAGAATTTTGCTAGCCTTAAATATCATCACCATGATAAAGTGAGGTAGAGAGTTTTACTTCCCTACAGAGACAACACAGAAATAATTTAGACAGCAGCGCTAACTGACAGATACTGACAGGGCGTCGAGTTTCAGCTGTGTAATTACAACTCTATGTGCACCCATCCTCCGATGCATCTTCATCACAGAGACATCTCTTCCCCATTATTCCCTCTGCCATCAGCAGGAGGGGCTTCAACACAGGGTGGTCTGCAGATCAAGAAACAATCACTACATATGTCGGTAAATCACTTTATTTACGTGCAGCTATTATTTTGGACCAGACAGCAGTACTGCAGGTCTGCTGGGCACTGTAGACCTGATTAACACACTCACTGGTGTCGGTAACAAAGTGTAGACAAGAGAAATGCAAGTTGGTGTTTAACCTAAACAAACAAATAAGAGGTAAGGGAGCCTATTTGCTTCCTGGTTGGAGGAAAAGAAAACCTCTTAGCTAGGATTTTAATTGTCGAATCTCAGCTATTTGCTTGTATAAAAACTGACAAGCAAAGAACCCTGGTTTCTTCACTCTGGGATTTTTTAAAATGATAATATGAGTTATTTCTTTGAAGAAGCTCTTCATGTCTAAAAAAAGCGTTGCCACGCCATCGTTTGCAGAGCAGGTCAGAAGTTTGCACAAGAATTAGCATAAATGCCATCAGTCAGGGGCTTTTAATGATGCACTTCCTGGTAAGTGATTCAGTGATTGTACCGTGCACCACTTCAATTCATTTTAAAAACCAGAATTAGGTGCAGAAATTTTTATTTATTGTGGGTTTATTTCTAAAATTATACAGGTCACAAGACTTAGACTTTTAAACACCTTATTCCTCAGCCATCAACCTTCATGCTGCTTAACTGTCAGCGACTCTTTTTCTTGTTTTTCTTGTGCTATTTTGTGCATCCGTACAGATTTTATGCTTCTAAAATATTTTCTTGTTTTAACACTTTTACATCTGATGTTTTATATTTACTGCAGTGCTTCTAATTTTGTGAAGCCACTTAAATGTAACCTTGCTCGAGTGTGCACTGCAAAGTGTTAAAAATGAATGTCAACAAAGTGTATGTCCGTAGCAAGTTAAACCTCAGCCACGTTCTTTAGTAGAAATCACCAAGCTTCTTGAAGGATTATCGATGGACATTTGACCAATTGTCTTATAAGAAATGATAGATTTCATTCAGTTTGGTTTGACCTTTGATCAAGGTCAAAATAAACTCGGAGATATTGGGCAGCAGTGCTTTCAAGCATGGCTCAAAGTCGCTACGGCTACTCGGACTCATCCAATGCATGCTATTGGAACGCGTTAAGGTTGGAGGATACATGATTGAGCTATCAAAAGCCTGCTGGTGGCTGCATTATGCTGAGGTTCTTCTAGGCTTCTATAAGCATTAAACAAAGAAGGTTGAAACTGGGATGAAGGATAACTACACAGCTAAAACCTGGACACTGTTGGGTGTCGCGGACCTTACTGAACTTTATTGAACATTTATAGACAACGTTTAAAGCTGGAAACCAGCCAGTTTAAATGATTTCTACCATTTCTGCTAAGAAGAGTGGTTCAATATTCAATCTGAATTATGCAGATTGAATATGGGATGGATCCAATATCTTCAGCTACAAGAAGTATGTGGTCTAAGTTACAACTTGTCAAACATTAAGTGGGAGTTTCTTTCTTTCTCAGTCATGTTCTGAAGTTTGTATGTAGTGTATCTGAACCTTTAAGAAAAGAAAATACAGTGACCTTTATTGCTCTAAAACCATTCCACCCTGGGAAAGGAATGATTCTAGTAAATTATTAAAAGCCCCAAACTGATTTGACATTCATGCCCAAGATTTCTGTTTGCCAACGTCTTACTGGAACAGTAGGTCAAGTGTCTACTGACAGCTTTGCTGCCACTTCGTATGGAAGCTGCAGGGCCATACTTCGTTTCAGTCTTTTTTCTGAAGTTTGACATTTTCTCAAAACTTTGAGCATGGTGGTATTGCTGAATTTTTTTATATAACACTAAATTATCCTGTTTTTTAAAAACACATCAAGACCAGACAATTTAGTAAGTGTTAAGTTTTAAAACAATGGCCATTACTGTGGTGGCAACCTGCTGTTTCCTTTTACAGATAACAGTCTGTCCTCTCTATCTTCTCCTGATGTGTCTGTGTTCCCCATCAATCATAGGAAAATACCTGTTTCAGAATAATCTGCTGCAGAGGAAGCACAAATAGTGAACTTTCACCGCAAGGATGCTCTTCCTTACAGTTTCAGTATAAGAACATTTCTCCACCCACACTATAAAGATCCCACACACACCGAGACAGGCGAGTGAAAAAGAGTCTGGAGACAGTGCTGACTTTTCAATAAACTCAGATAAGCCTGGGTAAACTAAATTATTGGCTTATGGCCTCATGACTGGAAGAGAGGCTTTGTTACATGTGTTGATATCAGTTCAGCCTCCAAGCTCAGACATAATTATACATAATTTCATCCTTTTTTTTGACATAGAAAAGAATATGAACCTTGTAGTTTTATAGTTTTATACCAATTGTTGGATTGTGGGCTTGAAACATTTCAGGACAAAGGAGATTTGTGGCAACGAGGTAAAAATAGTGGATGATGGATTTGGTAAAAGCAGTATCCATCCACGTTTGATTTGAAGAGGAAACAGAGAGGGCAAGTGAACAAATAAACGTATTTTCTAATTTCAGTTACATAATTTCACACAGCAAGTTTTAGTACTATTCAAGTCGTCTTTATCGGAGCAGGTGCCAAGAAGTCCACATCTCAAAAAGATGCAGAAAAACTCCAGTTAAAAAAAATATATGAGAAAAATCAAAGTGTTTGAGATTTATTTATTTTTGACATTCTTTTCCTTTGACATTTAAAAAACACCATTAAAACATTAATGTGTAAAAACTAAAGCTGCAAGCTGAAGTTGAACTCACCTGATGTCATTCTGAACCTGCAGAGAACAACGATTAATTCAATAAAGGTTTCTTAAGCAATAGATAACAGAGCAACATGCCGGATTAAAAAAAAAACAAGCGTCATGTTAATTCCATCTTTAGGTTGGATCTCAGGGTTTAAACCCCTCACTGGAACAGACAGAGACCAAAGATGAAGAGGTCATCAAGCTCAAAAGATATCCTCAGAGACACTGCGATGTTGTATCAATGACCTTGATAAAAGTAACTAACTCCTCTTTGAATTTATGCGGATTAGAACAAAGTTTTAGCACAACAAGCATCTTTTCCAGAGATGTCTATTGATTTTTGACTAGACAATGAGCGCCGTCTCCAGCATACATTACAGACGCTGACCTGTCACAAGCAGGTAATGCTTGGACAATTTTAAGCAACAACCCTGTATTCAAGTTAAAAGATAAGTGAAACAATATAGCATCAGAATGTTTCATTTCTTCACATCTTTAACATCAAAAGACATTTTCTTGGTTTTTGCACAGTGAGCAAAATTGTCAAGATGTGAAAGGTTCCCTGCTGAGAAGCCATGGAAAAGACGACAGAGGCTTCTTTCCTAATAGAAATGTGAGAAGATGCAAATTTAAAAGCATCTAACTGAGATTAAAGATTGTTGAGTCAGCAAATAGGCCAACCAACCATGACCATTTTAAGTCTTTGTGGGAAAAGGCTTGAATACTTTTTTTCTGCACTGAATAAAGCCACAAATAGACAATCTGCATATAAAATTTAAAGGCGTAGAGCAACACATTCCAGCAAGGTTAAAACTTGATAAAAATACTTTCTACAGACTGAAATCTACAAAACAATGTTTCATTAGCAATACATAAACTTTTAGGAGTTGAATAAAAAATCCTTCTCTTCTATACTTCTATAATATTCAGCATATCGAGTCCAAAACAAACACGGATGTTACATATGAAGTCTAAAAAAATGAAAGCATTTTTTCAAGGCCGCATGCACTACAGTGATGTTGCAGCCCACACAAAGACACTCTTTAGAGCTCGGCGAGATGAATGCAAAGCCCCCTCTGTTATCTGGCAGGTTCAAACAGCCTCTGTGCCGCTAATGGAGATGTTTATTACCGGCAAAGCAAAGGATGGCTCCCAAACCGAGATCCCAGAGGAGAACTGTTGAGACTTAGGTGGATATGGAGTCTCTCCTGCTCTCAATGCTGTGCTATTTCAGAATCAAAGTGCTCACCATTCATATATTATTCAACATGGTTCACTCCACTGTTTCTCTTACTGTTCTCAAACTCACCATTTACTCCCAGCCCACTTGGTGGAGCTGTATGTATTGTTGGAGTTCCCATGATCCTCACTCAAACCTTGTACGTTTTTTTTCCTTCACTGATCTCTGGGAAAAGTTGTAATTTTTAATTAATCTATTACTGGTCGATTGGGAAAAGTTAGGGAGAAGATTAATACCTGTCTCAGGAGCACCATGACTGACACATACAGTTGACTTTTTATTTCAGGTTTCACTACCTCAAAATTCACTAAAATGTATATATTAATGATAAATCCCCCCTTTGTAATTATTTATCCCGTCTTTAATCTTAACACCCACAAAAGCCTAATCACAGCGGTAACTCTTCATTTGACGGGTATTGAATAAGACTGTCATGAAACCGTCATAAACATGACATAACACCTGTCATGAACATGAGCAAGTCTTCATGAATATTTATGTCATAAAGTGTCATTCCGTAAATCATGACACTTTTAATATAAAGTTAACATTATTCAAAATGTCTTTGTTATTACAACTTGACATTAACCAAGAAATCATGATCTGACATAAATTTGTTATAAAAGTATTACTGATTAAACTTTAAAAATTGTGTAGCTTTATGTTA